>JAKNSH010093904.1:0-14921 GCA_027790015.1 Cymbopogon flexuosus
AGATAGCATGTCCTACCCAGGCAGCCAAACTTAGTCTTTTTGATAAATTCTAGGTCAGTAAAAACAATTCAGTCTGCTTGTTTATGCACATTGGTAAAAAACCATCAGGTTTATTTAATAAACCCAACATTATCCATTAATTAACTATATATGAATAAAAATATATACACAGCTGCTATATCAAAAGTAATCATAGATCACATGATGCAATATGAGCTTACCGTGCAACTGTAAATGGAATACATTCATGACAAGGAAGAGACGTTTGAGCCTTTAATTACTCCCATATTGCCTTGTTTCTTGCATATGAAAATTATTTCTTGATTGCCTTTGTATCTCTGTTGTACTTGAAGCACATGTTCCTGATCCTCGACGCCTTCAATTTTCATCATCCTTCTTTTGGCAGGTACTTGCAGGTCATATACATGCTGCACGCTGAAGCTTTTCTTCGGCTTTTGGGTGTATGTTTTTGCTTTTGATGATCACCCTGTACTCCTGGTTCATTGGATTAAACTACTTCCACACAAAACTTCTTCCTGCACATAATACTGAAATGTTTTCGCCTTTCCCTGAACTCAGGTTGCAGAGCTTGCTTTAGTTTCCTTGGTTCTGCTCTAAATATTTTGCACACTGTTTTCACTAAGCTTTTCCTTACTTTCATCATCTTCCAGTTTAGCCTACCATTGTGAGAGGCATCAAAGAGGCAAAAGATGAGCTAGATGCACAAGCTGGATTACATAATGTTTATTAATGCAATGATACACAACTCTCCTACGTGTTTGAGAAAAAAAAAAAAGAAATCTACAATGGTCCAACCATAATAGTGTGTCGTCACTCACTAAGTACCTTCGGTACATTGTTTTCAGCAGCTAAAGTGGATATAGAATTTCTGAAATCCTCCCCAGCCATTCCCTGTTAGTTCTGGTTTGAACACACAAGGGAATGATATCAGTAGCAACACCAATACACAGAGAATGCACCCCTTATCCATTTTTTATATGCATTTACCACTGAGTTAAAATGCCTCCATAACAAATGATGGATTCAGCAAAAGGGAAAGTAATAATCCATACACAGCACAATGTTACTTGAGAAGGAAAGCAAAGCACAGTTTGACCAATGTCAATAAATATAAATTCTACGTTTTGAAAAGAAATGTAGACCATGCTGCAAAAAAATACTAATTCAATTGATGCAACTGTAAAGCCAAGGTGAGCGAGACAGCCAGCAATTAAGATTCTTGATAAATAGACTGTTCCATTATAGATGCCGCTTTAATGCCCAGAGGTAAAATAAAACATGATGAAAGCAACGATCAAATCAAATGACAAAAAACAACATGGAGATGTAGTGAATAGTGAGCATCAATTGAGCATAAAAAAGGTGGATAACTTCTAGTCAAGTGGAAAATGTGGGGCTAATTTCCAAAAGGCACTAAATCAGTAATCCTTGGTGGTGATGGAGGGATAGTGGATCTGGAAAAATAGGACTGCTTGTGTCTTTGAAGGGGCCTGACATAATGTTAATGCTCTCATGCAAGATATGAAGCAAAATTGTGGTATATCATTGTATCTGCAGTGTAGTTTTTAGGTTGCTGGTCGAAGCTCCTTGTTTCCCATCTAGTCACTCATGTAAAAGCATGCCTTAATGAGCTTTTATGAGTTTTCTTAGACTCCTATAGTCTAATCTTCCTCTCAATATAATGATACGCTGATAGGAACCCTAGTCCTACCGGGGATTGATTGGAGATTGTATGAGTGCGAGGGAGGAGGTCGAGGCTTGAGAGCTCGGGGAAGGCGGCGCCGTGGCTGCGGTGCTTGCGCGAATTAGGGCAGAGGCTCGGTAGAACTCCCGGCTCCCTTCAGGAAGCCGGAAACAAATAATGTTTCTGCTTAATCCAATACCAAGAGTCTTACAAATATTTATATCCTCCTAACAATGGAAATTATAATAATAATATAAATAATACTAATAGGACTCAATGCGGGCTTAGAGCCCCCTCCTCCTTGCGTGGCACCTAGCCACTATTGGGCCGGCGCCTCCTATACTGGACGCCGGTCATAACATACGCAGCTGTCATGCGTGTTCAAGAAAAATGTAATGCCAAATAGAGACATAGGTGATCAGTTATACATGAATAGAATCTTAAGACAGCTTGAAGTTACGCTATCACGGCAAAATAAATACAAAGCATCTTCACTCTTATAGAAGCAAAAGTAGGCTCAGGAAGGGTAGGTGCAACTGATCATGGAAATCAGAATGAATAAATTCCCATAGATTATATAAACATGAATAGAGAAATTTAACTTCACTAATCATGGGAGTACAATGATGGCAGAAATGAACAAACTCTGTTATGAAAAGAACCCAAAACAAATATAGGAACTAAAATCCTCAAGGAGAAGGGCAGGTTGCTGCGCCATACTAGAAATTCCCGACAAAAATTACTACATCTGTGAATCCGTCCACAGAGTGATATTCTAGCTGTCCTAAGACAAATTATCTTATGTTAGACCAAATTTTAGAGAAGATTATTAGCATTTGTAATACTACATAGGTATAGTGTGAAAAAATTATTTTATGGTGAACCTGATGCTACTTATTTGATATCATAAACATTGCTACTTCTTTTATATAAATTTAGTCAAACTTAAGTTTATTGGACTTAGAACTAAGTTAAAATGAGTCTTTTAGGGATAGAGGTAGTAAATGATAATGCCCTGGAGAGCAAGTCTATCCCATTATCTAAAACGTAAGGCACATCAAGTATTACAGAAGCATATTGCACTCAAACCAATAAAATTAGCCCCAAAACTGATATGCCAATGCTTAATCCAATGCAAATGCCACTTTACGGGACACTTCACTCTAAAAATGTGTGAATTATTAAGCCAAGATAGAGATCTAAATGGTGGGGCAATCAAGGGGATCGCGGTGCACAGGCACAAAACTAGTTGAATTAAAAAACCCTGACACAGTAAATAAAAGGGTACCTCACACAGTAACACCAAATTTCAATATCCTTCATTTCAAATATACGCTTGGCATAATCATACCAATGATTTTAAAGGGAGGGGGAGGGGTTCCGCATTTCAATATTGCATTACAAAGTTTTGAAGTCCGTGTTCTATGTAAATGGACAATAGTGCCTTGCTATTTTGACCACTGGTTTGCAGCAACATTCGTGATTTGCAAAGAGAAGTGATGTTCCACGCTTGGGCTGATGAGGAAAGAAATTGATAAAAAACAACTCATAATTAATTAATAGCATTTTAATATTAATACAATGAATAAATAAAAATCAAAACAACAATAAGAATAGCATGACATGATAAACTAGGTCCCAGAATCTAAATATCTAATACATAAAAAAAAGCTTGAGCGAGAGAATGGCAATTGTACATTGTTCCTATGTGACTAGAACGCACATAAGAGCTCTTTGTAGCCGGCACTGCAAGAGACTACAAAAGGCTAGGCCGAATTGGTCGCAGTGCCATATCACTGCATCAAGGTATAGAGAAGAAAAACTAATGCTGCTACAAAGTGATCGAGCCGGAGCTAGCTGAGATCATCACCGTGCGCGCGGTATCAATGCAAATTCCAATCCTGTCTTTTCGATCTGTTGTCCTTCCAGATGGATTTGCTGGACACGCGGATGATCGATTGAGTCACACCAACGGCACACGACGACTAATCCAATTCGGATGTGCTAACCTCATCCGCCGCGGCTTCGTATTATTTGACGCAACGGCCCTCTCCTACAGCTTAGCTTTGGACTGGACACGGCCATTCACTGCACGCATCAAGAGGAGGTGGCGTACGTGAACATGCAAGCTAGTTACTGAAATTACAAGAAGTTGAGGCTTCTACGTACGTGCAACGGGCGAACCAGCAAGGCCTCCGACGACTCGTTAACAAGTGACTGTTCGGCTGCAGTGACCGACTACTCGACCGCGCGCTCAGGTCAAGCCTCAAGCTGATGTTCGGGGGGCTCCCAAACCCAAAATGCCAGGATCACACGCCAATCAACCAAGTCAAGCTTTAATATTTTTCTAAATATTCTTTAATTATTATAGATCTCCAGATATTATAAATGTGCCTCCATGGCCATAGCACACGTGTCCTGAGTACCATGGAGCTAGTAGTCGAGATAACATGTATGCGCTCCAAGCATGTTCTCTTTTTTCGTGCAGCGCCGACTTCTCTAGGTCATCGGCGACTCCAACAGTATCATCTCAGCTAATTCATGGGAATTCAGGTCATCATTTTGCTCATGTGGAAGAGAGAGAAAGCAGGAAATACAAGAGACTATCTCTTCTTCCCATGCTAGTCTCATGCTCAAAGTCAAAGGCTGTGCGTGGTCCCCGTGGTCCCTCTCTTCCCTCTCCTTCTGCTCTAGGAGGATAAAAAATTGATGGGAAAGGAAGACGTGGGGCCCATAATGAGGTGATTTAGAGTTGGCTTATTGCAGAGGTTGTCTTCTGTGTTATTTTTATATGACGTGGCAAACTATGAGCTAGCTAGCTGACTTAATCGTTGAGGACGCCCTAACTGTCTCTAAAATCAATGGTGGAGCTAGAATAAATTTGAAGGGGGTGCATCTTGTCTTGTGGGTGCAAAGATATTTGAATTATGGGTGCAAATATAGTGAAATTTTGTCTATTTCCACTGTTTTTTAAAATTCCCGTGGGTACGGCCGCACCCACCACTAGCAATGTAGCTCCGCCGACTAAAGTACTCAGGTGTCCGTCAAACCTACTCTTAGGAGTGTGCTAAAACGTAATTACAGGCCACCTACTCAAGACATTAAATGGCCTAGTAAGAGCAAGGCACGAAAAAAAAATCAAATTTATATGCATTTTATAATGTTAGCACCTGCTCCCAACACTCGCATTTCAAAATGTTGGGCCCGTATGCCATACTGCAAAAAAATACTAATTCAATTGATGCAACTGTAAAGCCAATTTAGGTGAGCGAAACAGCCAGCAATTAAGATTCTTGATAAATAGACTCTTTCATTGTAGATGCTGCTTTATTAATGCCCAAAGGTACAATAAAATATGATGAAAGCAACAATCAAATCAAATGACAAAAAACAACATGGAGATGTAGCGACTATTGAGCGTCAATTGAGCAACAATCAAATCAAATGATCACGTTTGACCAAGTCAACTCTTGAAATTAAAAAACAAATATGATTAGTGTTTACTAAAACTTTCTCAAATGCAGAAATGACATACGTATCAAATGTAATCTTGATGAGTTATACAATCCATATCAAATGTAATCTCGATGAGTTGTACAATCCTGGTATTCAAAATTTTTTCGTCTGAGCTTATTTAGTTGCTCATTTGACCAAGTTTGACCAAGTCAAATCTTGAATTTAAAAAAAATATGACTAGTGTTTACTTATACTTTTTAAAATGAAAAGTATACTATATAACAAATGTAGATCTTGATAAGTTGTACAATTTTGGTATTCAAAAGTTTTTCATTTGAGGTCATTTAGTGTCTTATTTGACCAATTTTGTCCAAAACCACTTTTTGGGCGTCTTGTGATTAAGCCACCTTGTGACTAGTGTTTACTAACACTTTCTCAAATACAAATATAAATTATGTAACAAATGTATATATTGATGAGTTGTACAATTTTGGTATTCAAAAGTTTTTTATTTTAGGTCATTTAATGTCTCATTTGACCAATTTTGTCTAAAACCACTGTAGGGGTGGCTGGATCACTAGCCGCCCCAACAGTGGAGCACAGTAAGGGCCAGGCGCCCTTACCGTGGTCACTGTAAAGGCGGTTGGTAATCTGGGCTATGGCTAACCCACTGTAAGGGCGGCTCAATCACTGGCCGCCCTTAGAGTAAACTGGCCCTGGCCCTGGCCCTTACTGTGCTCTTTTCACGTAGTGTACCTTGTGTGATGTGAATTGCGATTGATACATACATGCACCAGGCTACTAGTTCATTAGCAATCTGCATGAACACAAGCTAGCTAGAGACTCCATGCGATGGCCATGTCGACTCCTCTTGTACTGCTGCCAATGCTTCTCCTTGTGTTTGTGCTCCCACCGGCCCTCCGTGACTACCTCTCAGCAAGCGCAGGCCACCTATCCAAAGACGATGTCGTGCTGACAGTGACAATGGGGAGCTCAACCCGATGATTCTGTTTTTTAGAGAAAAGGCATTCGCCCGGCTTTATAGAAAGCGTAATGAGGGTAACTGTTAAAGACATCTGCAACAATGCTGCTGGGGTTGCCGGCTTACAATGCCCGAACAAAGGAAGGTTCAATAGGCTCTTGCTAACTCTAATAGACTGACACAGGAGGACCAACTACTCGCCGACAGGAGATTAAACATCAGCGTTTGTTGCCAGTAGATGAATCAGTTCCTCCACCATGGGCTTGAGCTTCCTCTTGAGCAGCGGGTTCCAGGAGTTCAGAAGAGACACCGTCTTGTAGACGATCGTCGCGGGTGCGGCCACCACTTTCTTGTTAAACACAGCGTCGTTCCTGGTCTTCCAAATGGTCCATAATGCCCCTGCACACAGAAACATCATTACCATATGTCTCTTATCTCTACAATGTTCACTTATCTCTATAAGCAGCATCGCACAGCTGGTTGGGAGACTGTCCAACCCAGCCGATCGCGGAAGTAAGCCCACAGAAACACTGCTATGGGGCACTGGAAGAGGATGTGGTTAGAGGTCTCAAGAGCATTGCACATGAGGAATTCTTCCGGACCTGACCACTGCTTCTTCAGTTGAACCCCACATTGGATTCTATCATGAGCCGCCATCCAAATGAAGTTTTTGACTTTAAGTGGAACATTGCTTTTCCACACTATCATCATTTCTCTGTCCACCACCCCGCGAGTGGTTTCCAGATTGTACAAAGACTTTACCGTGTATTTCTGTGATTTCTCCAATAGCCAAACTGATGTATCTCTTTCATTACTAAGGACTACCTCCTCCAAACACTCCATAAGTTCCATGTATTCGATGTTTTGTTCCTCGTCGAATTGTCTTCTGAATTCTAGTGCCCATCCCTCTTCAGTACATGCTTTACTCACCATTAACTCAGGGTGAGTTGTTATTTCAAACAGTTTTAGGAACCTGCACATGAGAGGACAGGTGCCTATCCAGCAATCCAGCCAAATTCTTGTTTGGCCACCAGATTGAATTTTAATGCCACGACCTTTTTGGTATAACTCTCTTAAGTCAAGCAAGGTCCTCCAGAATTGTGAACCATGTCTATTTTTGATTTGGTATAAACTCTTCTCACCAAGATATTTTTTGCGCAAAATAGAACTGCATAACCCTGTGTCTCCCCTCTCGAGCTTATCAATCCACTTTACCAACAAGCATTTGTTCATAACTCTTACATCCATAAAGCCCAATCCTCCAAACATTTTTGGGTCTGCTCAGAGTCTCCCATTTGACTATATGATATTTCCTTTTCTTTGAGGTACCCTGCCAAAAGAATCTAGCTCTAATATTGTTCAGCCTCTGATAGTTCCCTTCATACAACTGATACACCCTGATAGTGTACATGGGAATACTAGAGAGACAGGAGTCAATGAGAGTTGATTTGCCACCAGGGGACAGGAATTCACATTGCCAAGTACCTAGTCTTTTCTTAGTTTTATCCTCTACATATCTCAGTTGGGATTTGGATTTTTTTTATGGCTGACTGGCATTCCTAGGTAAGTCATTGGAAAAGTACCAATTTTACATCCCATAATGCCAGCAGGAAGGTCCTGTTCCTCTTTTGAGAGGCCCACAGTGAATAACTCAGATTTGTCATAGTTTATTTTGATCCGTAACATTGCCTCATAACATGATAAAATTTTCTTCGCATTACTCAGATTGGTTGGGGAGTAGTGCAGTAGTATTACAGTATCATCAGCATACTATAGGTATGTCAAGCTGTTGTCTACTAGATGGGGGGACACACCATGAATCACCCCTGCCTATGAGGCTCTGGTCAGCATTGTAGAGAGGGCATCCGCCAGTATCTTAAACAGCAGTGGGGACAGGGGGTCCCCTTGCCTGAGTCCTTTAAAACTCCTAAAGAATTCCCCTCTCTCTTCATTAAGATCTATACACACCCTACATCCCCTCACAGCTTTGTTGATCCAACTGATCCATATCTCTAAGAAGCCTTTTGTCCTTAACACTTGTTCCAGGAAATCCCAGTTCACCTTATCATAAGCCTTTTCGAAATCCAATTTCAGGATAACCCCTGGGGATCTGCTAACTCTTAGGTCGTGCAAAATTTCCTGTAGAATGACCACCCCTTCTAGGATATTTCTACCAGGGATAAAGGCTATTTGGAACTGGCTTATCACTTTGTCAATGACAGCAATGAGCCTTAATGTTAGGGTCTTGGTTATGATTTTGTATATGACATTCAGCAGACAAATGGGCCTGAACTGCTTAATGTTAAAAGTAGGTTTGACTTTGGGCAGCAGGACTATAACTCCAAAATTCAGTCTCCATAACTCCAAGGTTCCTGCATGTAGGTCATCCAACATTTCTTTGACACTGTGTTTCATCTGTGGCCAAAATGCCTTAAAGAATTCAATAGAAATGTCGTCTGGTCCTGGTGCAGTATTGTTTCTCATTTCTTTAATCACTGTATCCAATTCTTCAGCTATGAGAGGTCTAGTGAGAAATTCATTGTCTTCTGCAAGCACTTTCTGATTCTTAGGCCACATATCTTGTTCTAAGAGTATGTTGGCTACATCAGCCCTCCCAAAGAGCTGTTTGTAGTAATCAGTGATATGGTTTCTTAGCTCTTGGTGATCCAATATCTCTTGCGCACTTACCTCAAGCATTTTAATTTGCATCTTTCTTTTCCTCCCGTTGGCACATTTATGGAAGTAACTTGAATTAGAGTTCCCTTCTAGGATCCATCTAGCTCCGCCTCTTCTCTGCCATTGTAGTTCTTCATCAGCCATTATCTGTTGTAATAGTCTCTCTAGGTCATATCTCTCTTCCCATTCAACATGGGCTAAAGGTCTGGTCTCGTTCCACTCATCCAAAACCAGTAATCTTCGCAATAACTCTTGTTTTGTTTTCTTGACTATCCAGATTCTGTCCCCATCCTTTGATAGCTCTCCTTAACTTGCTTGAAAGCACATGCCAGTGATCTAGGACGTTGTGTTTGTATCTTTGTAGCCATTTGCCTTGCACCAATCTTCTGAATCCCTCTTGGTTTAACCAATGCGCATTGAATCTGAAGTAGCGAACAACCCCCTGTGTCCCAGGCCCAGTGTCGACAACCGGAGGGTTGTGATCAGAACCAATTCTGGGGGTCGTAAGGACTGAAGCTAGATTATATCTGTCTTCCCAGTGACTGGACACCAGCACTCTATCCAGGACACACATAATAGGTGGAACTTGTTTGTTGGTCCATGTGTACCTGCTACCAGATCTATGCAGCTCTCGTAGGGCCAGCAAATTGATAGTATCATTGAAAGCTTCTACTAGACTGAGATTGGCATTACCAGACGATTTCTCTTGGATAGATCTGACTAAGTTGAAGTCTCCACCCAGAAGCACAGGAATGTTTAAACTTATCACTTTGTCTTGGATCTCATTCAGGAAATCAAGTTTCCTTTCCTCATGAGCTGGGCCATAGATATTTATTAGCTCCCATTGGAAAGCATCCTCTTTTAACATCAGTGTGCAACTTTGGAAGAATTCTCCATTGTCTTTAGTTGTAATTGTAGATAGCTCTCTATCTATCCCCATAAGCATACCTCCAGAGTGACCATCGCATGGAACCCAGGACCAGGCCATATCTCTTTGTCCTGAGAACCTATCTAACTCCCTTTGTCTAAATGTTTCTTTGATAGTCTCTTGAAGGCAAATACAGTCAAAAGAATACTTATTTATCAGCTCAATTAACTGTTTCCTTCTACTAGCACCGCCCAGTCCCTTAATGTTCCAAAATAGGATTCTCATCTTGATTTTGTTGAGTACAAGGGAGCCCTTCTGGCACTATTTTGTCCAACGCGTTCTTAACTCTTGATTGGGAGTCACCATTTGGATTATCATAACTCTTACACTCAATGAACCCATAACTCTCAAGGTTAGTGATCTCAACCACACTGTTGTCTATCATCAACTCAGGGTTGTTCTCTGTCCTGGATGCTACCTCAATATTCTTGCCAGAGTCAGCACCCACCATATCAGGTGCGGCCACCTCATCAGAGTGTATCTCTACAACTGTAGCCAGTTTCTTTTTGGTATTCTGAATCACATTCATAGCCGCCTCCTTGGCTTGAATCAAGGTAATGTTGGCTAACCTGGTTTCCTCTTCAACCCCAAGAGAGAAACCACACACCTTTGCTATATCTTCTAGAGAACAGGAAGGAGGTTGATTAGAAGAAGAGCAGGGAACAGTGGAGGCATTACCTTTCTGAGTGGCTTTGAGAGCACCAGCTTTCTCCAGGGTTGGCTTGGACCTGTCTTGCACCCTAGCGCTTTGTCTTGTCGGGCCAGCATGTTTCACCTTCATCTGTGGAATAGAAGTCGCATA
This sequence comes from Cymbopogon flexuosus, assembly GCA_027790015.1. Lineage (NCBI taxonomy): Eukaryota > Viridiplantae > Streptophyta > Magnoliopsida > Poales > Poaceae > Cymbopogon > Cymbopogon flexuosus. The sequence continues at coordinate 10,550 of JAKNSH010093904.1, forward strand.
ACTCTTATCAGATTGGTTTTCCAGGACTTCTTGGTTCTGTGCACTGCTAGAACCTACCTCTTTGTGTTTAGCCAGGTTTTTGGGGGGAGCCGTTTGGATCTTGGCTTAAGGAGCATATCTCCACTTGAGAGGTAACGGTCTGTTCCATGGGAATTGGAGTCCCTAGAACCGACTTGCCCTTGTAGCTTGAGGACCCTATTCCAGCACCCTTCTGTGCGCTTGGTTGAGCATGGCCTCGGTCTGTCCATCCCTGACTTTCTTGCAACTCGGGTTCATCTTCATTAGTCGCTTCCTCCCCAGACTCCCCCACATCATCATCATCTGGTTTGTTAGGAGGGTGTTGTGTCATTTTCTCTGAATAGAACCAATGGATTCTCTTCCCTTTCTTGTTGAAGAACACCTCTGAAGCACCTTCAATATGACTTGGGTCTTTGCAAGATATCTTCATCCAGACATATTTCCATTTTAGAGAGGGCACATAGACTTCCTCAAGGTCCCCGACAAGTCTTGCTAGTTCCATGACTGCAAATTCTGATCTGGCTTTGTCTGGGATCCCCTTGGCTTTGATCCAGACCGACTTGAGTTCTTGGAAGACATCTGGGTCAATATCAGCTTCCTCCACAACTACTATCATGTCAGAAGTGACAAACTGCCTCTTTTCAGTTTAGCAAGCATATTCAGGATTGTTTTTATTGGCATAATGGCAAGGAACTCACTATTTGACAGCCTCTTCACATCCTAGTTCCATTCAGAGTCCACAAGATATCTTAACTCTGTTGTAATTCTCAACTTTGTGCCTCTCCCTTCCAGGACTGAAATCATAGCTTGAATAGGTCTGTCCTGATCAAACTTGGGGTCTTCTTTTGGCTCGGGAACATCAAGAGCATAGAATAACTTTCCAGGGAGACCATATCCATAGAGCCGCAGTCCCCCAAAGGTTTGACCTCCCCAAATTTCTTCGAACAAATGGTAGATTTGTGGCCTGTATCCCTGCAATTGAAGCAGTAAGGATCATTGGTGCAGTTGGCTTGGTGATGACCTTCTTGATTGCAATTGTAGCACTTCATCTTGGGTTCCTGGTTCACTGGGCCACCCGCTTGCTGCTTCTTGTGATCCTGCTGAAACCTTAGATCATCTGTTGTTTGCCGCACCGAGCGTTCCACCTGTAAATCACCAACCCTTGCAATCTTGAGTGTACCTCTGATCATTATCTCTGTAGTTTTGCCGATTCAGGCCCAAATCTCGGACCCCTGCGTCACGGGCATCCTGCCGACTGTGCTGTTCCCGCGGGCCGCAGCATTGCTCCTGCGCCTCATCCCTCCGGCCTCGAGACCATTCGCCTTTCTGTGGCACTCTAGGATTGCTGTCCTTGTCCCAGCACTGCAGCTGCCTCTTGTCCATCTTCCCTTTCACGACTTCAACGAATGACCGCTCGTCAGTGAGGCAGGGTTGGATTCGGTGGAGGTGTTTGGCCTGGGCACCGTACTTCTGGACTTCGCTCCAGTTCGCCAGAAATCTCTCGGTATCTGGATCCCAAACCCTAGCCGCCGCCACCCACACCCATCGGCTGGTTCTGGGTTGGAAAGGGAGTTTCTTCGGGCAAGGCGGCCAGTGAGGAGGGATATACGAGTGAGCAAAAAGATCTTAGACCGACATTTGGGCCGGCCCACCTGGTTCCCTCTTTTCAGGCTTACCTCCCGGCCTTTCCTCCACTCTTGACAGTTTTAGTGGGGAGACGGGTCCTTGCACCATGCTGGTACCTTTCCTCATCCATTTTGTCCCCAACTCTTGCACTGCTTTCAGCATAAGCAACATGGTTCGGATCATAGCTCGACCTGCTGTGTTGATTGCTTGTCAAGTACTGACTGGGATCATGTCTCAGATTATCAGGAACACCAGAGCACATATCTCTATCATCGTCATCATAACTCAAAGCATAATGACAACCTGACGGTGACTGGTTCAGTTGCTTTAGTATTATATCAGTAGATTTCAGTTGCCTATTCAGTTCCGAACTTTCAGATTCTCTAGTCTTCTAGGTGAACTGCAGGGGCATATTGCCTACTGCAATGGAATTCGCATCCACCGTAGCAATGGGGGGAAGGACCTTGAGGTGTCAGATTCTCTCATCATTAACCATAGCAGGTGGCTGGGAATGTTTCGGAAATCCAATGGCGACAGAAGGATTCCTCCGATCATAGCTCAAAGGGGGAAAATGATACCCATTCATCCAATCCGACAGGTTCATATCCAACAATTCAACATCCGGACCATAAGATTGAAACCTGTTGTCGGAATCATGATGAAACTGATCTCTGAAATCCTTACAACCACCCACACTAAACTGATCAGAATGGATTGCAAAGGGGGAAAAAGCCAGCGTGAGACGGCGGTTGCGCATGGCGGCCACCGGGCAGGGTGGAAGGCGCCGCCCCGCCACAAGGCAACGCTGGCGCGCACCACCCAAGCACGACGCGCAGCCCGGCAGCACACCACGACTACCTCAGAATCCAAACTCTCAGACGAAGTACCAAGGCAGAACTCCAACAGGAGGGGGCGGCACCGATCGGAGCAAACAGGGCCGAGCGCAGGGGAGGGATGAGGGAAATACCACGGTGAATCGAAGGAGCGTCGAACGGTGGTTCGATTCCGCTCCTTTTTGGCCGGAGTAGTCGCCGGAATCTCCCTGTGCGGCCTCGCCGAGGGAGCGTCGTCTCCGTCCCGGTGTACGTAATTTTTAAGAGGAATCCTTTATGTTTCGGTTTAACTCTTGTCTCGTCACCCGGTGATTCTGTTGTCTAGGATGGGTGAAAGGACATCAGGACCTGGAGACTGTGTGTGCAGTAGGAAGTCGATGACATATCTTGCTTCTATCTGGCGACCGAACATGCAGTTCCCAGCAGGAGGTACATGCTGTAAGGCTGGCGGTACATGTGGCCACCATAGTTCGCCAAGAACAAAACTAGTTCATGGGCATCAACTATCATGGCACTCAAAGTGTCAAGCACCTCCTGCATTTCTTTTGAGATCTGTACAGCTCTGCTTGTCCAACTGGGGAGACATGCATGTATCGACTATGGAGAAAAGGGAAGAAATCCGGTGACTCACGATTGCCTGACCATTGCTGATAGCCTCCCCGACTACAAGGAATGTAGTGACCCATGACGGAATTTCTGTGATAGAATTTTTTTTTGTCACGGATTCACATGGGCTACTTGAAGCCCACACTTGGGCCTAGTTTTTGTGACAGAATTCTGGAAACCGTCATGATTTGGCATGGCAGGCTAGTTGAAGCACAAACTTGGGCCCAGTTAAATTGTAGGCTTCAAAAAAAAAGTGTGTGGCACCTAGGACTTGATAAAGCATGCACTTTATTCTATATATCAATACATCAGCAGGTAATTGTCACTTGCAGGCACACTAGGTTGCAATTGTAAAGGTAATTGTCACTTGCAGGCACACTAGGTTGCATGCTGGTAGCTAGTAATAGTTTAACCATATTTTTTAGCTATCAGATGTCATTGCTGTGCAACAGCAATTACCTATTCTCATGTGTTGGTTGATTTAGTCCTAGGAACAACATAAATTCAGTTAGCCTGTGCATGCATTACTTCGGCAAATTCTTGTGTATGTAAATAGTGACGCCAAATCTACTAGTATAAATTACCTTTTTATTTAAACATTTTTTCATCTGCTAGTATGTAAATAGTGTCAGCGCACAATCAGTGCGCTAACAAACTACCATGGCTGTACCAGTTTATTTTGTACCATGAGAAGGGAACTGTTGCATTACATGATTCTGTTAGATAGAGACAATGTATTCATGTCCTATTATTTTGTACCGTTGAATGAATTAGATTATTAGCTTACTATTAATCTGTTGTGTTCCTAGCTTGGTACTAATTAGTGTTTATTTTTTGTGGACATGCAGTTAAGATTCGTGCCAAATTTTTTGGATGTACTTTTGGACGAAGTAGCATGGTGGACATGCAGTTATGCTTATGGACAATTTTAATTATGTTGTATGAGATGTGAAGGTTGTAATGTCTTGTTACTTATCAAAAACAAGGTTGTGTTGTGTTGCTAGAATATTTATGTGCTGATTTGTGATTTGGACCTATTTTAATACTAATGTATTAAATTAATGATGATTGGAAGAAAACCCTGAGTAATATCAAAGTGGTCATTTCTCTGCTGGAAGCAATGGAAGAGCACAGAGACTTAACTGTGAATGAATGGAACTTTAAGCAAATACTTATAGAGAAAATGGATCACCTCCTAGAACAACAAAGAATATACTGGAAACAGAGAAGCAAAATAAGATGGATCAAAGATGGGGATGCCGGCACCAAGCTTTTCCACTCAAATGCAA
>JAKNSH010093924.1:0-10982 GCA_027790015.1 Cymbopogon flexuosus
ACAAATTAGAAGTGAAAAACACTGCAATGTGAAGTGCACCTTTAGAGCAACAAGTAAATCTTGATATCCTCTTTGGCAAATACTGAACTGTAGTTTTGTTAGAAAATGCGAACTAAGTAAAAAAAAGAATCCCTCGTTTGCACAACTTTCCTATGGCCTGCTTCTCTTAGAATTCAATTTGGTCTGATAGCTCTTTTTCTTTCTTGGAACTATATCTTAGAGTTTGTTTTGCATGGTGGATTGCAACAGCAGTGCGTAAATTCCCCATTAATCTGAAATGTATATTTTCAGTCATCGTCCTTGAAGCAGCTGGTAGAGGGCCTAAAAGGACGGAAGCCTTCAAGGTCCAGTGATATAACGAAGCTTTTCAAAAACAGAATCTTTATTCCTCTTCCAAAGGTATGCTCATCCTATTATACTTTGTTTACAAGGCGTTCAGATGTGAAACCACATTGACATCACTCTTCTGCAGTTCTGCTGACATCTGATGATGGTATCTCCTATGAGATGTTATATAAATAACTGTTGCTGCTCAATAACTTGTTTACTGCATTGAAGAATCTCCTAGCACTTCAGCTATGTCTGCACTAATATCTATCTATTCAATGTTCAGGATGATGAGCAACTGAGAGTTTTCAATAACCAGATCGAGAAGGACAGAAAAATAATCATTTCAAGGCACAACCTTATAGAGTTGCACAAGGTTTTGAAATTGCGTCTTTGTTTCATCACCAATTTTGGCCCTCTTCGCTGATTTGCATTTCTTGGGCTATATATATATTATTTGATTGAGTATTGCTTCCTTAAGCATCTATTTTATTTCATGATTGATAAAAAACAGGTGATTGAGGAACATGAACTTTTGTGCGAGGATCTTCTGCATGTAAAGTCAGAGGGTATTGCTTTGACAAAACAAAGTAAGTGTGGTTTCTGAACCCATATTTTGATTCATACGCTATATTTTGGCCTGAAGATTGGTTATCAATGTTACTTATATTCCGTTGATCATATTATACTTTGGAACGGACTATCTTCAACCTAAAGTTGGAGTTATTATAATATATTTGCCATCCTGGTGGTATGCAATCTTATTTAATTGATCGAACCATTCTATTCTAGTCTTCAAACTGAAAGCATTGCTCTTGTGGAGGTGCTGTGATTCCCACTGTTAACACTGATCACAACTAAACTTAGCTGACAAGTACATGATCAGTCAGTTATTGTGCATGGGCTCAATTATATATGTTGTAGCCCCTTGTGATTGGCCTTTACATGATGAATCAAACTTTTAGTTTCTCCTTCCTAGTTAATGCAACTCCGCTCACCAATGCTGAGGTGTATGGAGAAGCAGTACCAGTGCTTCATGTGTTTGCATTGTCGATTTCAGAAGCAGAGATGGTTGTTGGATGGGCTAGGAGTCACTATTTATCAGCAGCAGTTAATCCTTCCATAAAGGGTGACAAGCTGATCATTCCTCGTGAAAGGTAGCATATCACTGTTCATGGCATGCAGCTATCTTTCTTGTCTGGACACGAATTTTCCTTGAATACATAGAAGAGTGTGTAGGCTGGGCACTAGCTAACACCGTTGCTTTTTCCTTCTTTTAAGCCTGGATCTAGCCATTGGAAGGTTGAAGGAGCAGGAGGCTTCCAGTAAAAGGTCGTCTGAAAACATGAAGGTACTTTTAGTTTTAGTGTTCGGATAAGTTAGCTTTTCTATTGTAAGGAAACTTATTTTTTCTGTCTGGAAAGTCTTTGTACTGTGGTACCGTCCAACCTTAAAAGGTGTCTTCACTGCAGATTTTGGCTAAAGATGAGTATGAGCGCAATTTCATTTCAGCAGTTGTACCTCCCAATGAGATTGGTGTTAAGTTTGATGATATCGGTGCTCTTGAGGATGTCAAGAAGACACTGGATGAACTTGTTACTCTTCCAATGAGGAGGCCAGAACTTTTTTCACACGGGAACTTGTTAAGGGTATTGATTTCTCTATGAATTTGGGATTCTGAGTGAACTGAGCATGCATTGCCACTTGCCTTTGGAGAGTATAAACTGTCTTTGACTCCTAATTTCGACTTATCCTTTTCCTATTGCATGTGCCTGGCCCCATGGCCATAACATTTCCAATAACATGAAATAATGTTCTAGGGAAGAAACAACTTAAGTACATTAACATTGTATTTGCATTTCTGTGTCTGTTTCTACAGTCTGCACCACTTGTATATTAGTATAATACTAATACCTTCAGCTTCACCTGACTTACTGATGATTCGGGGCAAGTTCTACAAGTAGTTGCAAAGTCAACGCACAGTGAATAAAATCATGAAAATACCCAAATATGCTAATAATATAGAACCCAATTCAACCATATGAAGTTACAAAAACCTAGTTGCAAAGTTCATTACAAAAACAACCTTTAAAGTCTCACATACTTTTTAAAGTGCCTTTGCTGCAAAAACAGCATATTTAGTTCTTTGTTAGATGCACTTGGCTTTTATGATATGTGAAGTTTTGCACTTCCTTTTTTCTATGCTCACATGGCATGTTTTTCTTTTATTTTTTGACTTTTATTCAGCCCTGCAAAGGTATATTGCTTTTTGGTCCTCCTGGAACAGGAAAAACACTTTTGGTAAAGGCACTTGCTACAGAAGCTGGAGCAAATTTTATAAGCATAACTGGTTCTACTCTCACATCAAAGGTAGTTTTATTTGTAGCTATATTTTCTATGGTTTGATGAGTCACGTTGTTGTGACAACTGAATGCAATGTCAACTTTTTATCAATTCAGCATCATCTTAGGCACCTTCCTTTCACATATAGTTCTAACAATCTTGTGCAGTTTTATGCTATTTTGTAATTATGAATATTTGCATTGCATGATTAGCCTTTTCTCCTACTCTTATAAATTTAATCGAACTGCAAAGCAATGTTATAGCTGTCCGTTCATTTCATCGGAGGTAGTCCTATGTATCACTGGACATTCTCTTTGTAAATACAGGCATGACCATTATGTATTCTTATATGCTATATTTTAGTTTTCCATGAAATATACTGGTGCTATAATGATAATCTCTTCTAGCTCCTAGGTAGCAGTAGGTAGTGCTACCACCTACAGTTTTGGCTTCACCCCAGTGGCGGATGCAGGACGGGAGATAAGGGGGGGCTAAAACAATGGAGATGTTAATTTGCATGAAGATTTAATGGTGATTTGAGGTTTTTGCTACAGTAACTTTAGTGGTAATTAGGTGCTTTAGGGGGGGCTGGAGCCCACCCAGCCCCCCCTTAAGATCCGCCACTGCTTCACCCTGCTGTTTTTGCTGGTGCTAACTTCATCTATATGTACAAGTAGAAATAAACTAATGAATTTTATAAATTTCAAATCATAGAGCAAGTTTACAAGGATTTTTTATTTCTTTGAGTGGAATACAGTAGGAGAATACCGCGCTAGCTGTATTAACTTTGTCCATCAATCTCTGTTAACAGTGGTTCGGAGATGCTGAGAAGCTCACCAAGTCCCTTTTCTCTTTTGCTAGTCGACTGGCTCCTGTTATAATATTTGTGGATGAGGTAGGTTTTGCTAAAATACAATACAGTAAAATTGTTGTACTATTCTAGACTAGAGGCTATCCGATGGTTTCCATCATTCTTAGTTGCATTTTGAAGGTCATCTCCTGATTCAAATACTATTTCGATATGATAATGACAGGTTGACAGCTTACTTGGTGCAAGAGGTGGTGCATTTGAGCACGAAGCAACGAGAAGGATGAGAAATGAATTTATGGCAGCTTGGGATGGCCTAAGGTCTAAAGAGAACCAAAGGATCCTTGTTCTTGGTGCAACTAATCGCCCATTTGATCTGGATGATGCAGTAATACGACGTTTACCTAGGAGGTAAGATCCGTATCCACGTCCTTCATTTCAAAAAGGAGCTTGATCAACTAGTAAAATCATGATTGTTCAATCAATTTATAGGATATTAGTTGACCTGCCGGATGCACAGAATCGGATGAAAATTCTAAGAATTTTACTTGCCAAAGAAAACCTAGAATCTGATTTTAGATTTGATGAAGTTGCTAATGCAACTGAGGGTTACTCCGGGAGTGATTTGAAGGTACTATGCTGAAGCCCTCCATTACTCTTCTGGGCTTTCCCCTAGCATGGGGAAAGTCTAATTATTTTCCTGTGTGGACTCATTTTATGCCTTTTCTGCAGAATCTATGCATAGCTGCAGCATATAGGCCAGTTCATGAACTTCTAGAACAAGAAAATAAGGTATTTGTTCTTGCTTTCAGATATTAGTACTCGCATTTTTGTTCATCACCATGAACATGGTTTGTACGGTGCAAGTTCCTTCATATTGTTGCCATATTCTTAGGGAAATATGGGTAGCACCAAAACTTCATTAAGAGCACTTAAATTGGATGACTTTGTGCAAGCAAAAGCCAAGGTATTGTAAAATATTGTTTCTTGACCTGCACAAATCTTTCCCGGATATAATCTGACTGTTTAAGCACTTAAATCTGACTGTTTCCCCTGTACAGGTAAGCCCATCTGTTGCTTTTGACGCGACAAGCATGAACGAACTAAGAAAGTGGAATGAGCAGTATGGGGAAGGTGGCAGCAGAAGCAAATCACCATTCGGGTTCGGGAGCTAAATAGTCCGGTAGCAAGTTTCCTCCATTGTATCACACAAATGAGCACCTGGTTTAGTTGTAGTAGTGCCGTAGTGGCTTGATGTTCTTGGCAGTAATTCTGCACTGCCCGTTCCTTACCTTGTTCAGGCTGTCCACTCCTTTAGCTCCCCTTTTTTACCCAGAAGCCTACCAGAACAGTGATGATGTCGATAGCAAAATAGCATCTTAGGTGTGCCATGGTTCATGGCATACCTCATGTTGTAGTGTAACGGTCTCCCAACCGGAAGGCGGCCAGAACTGTAAATAGCCCTCGAAATTTTTGCCCAAGAGCCAACAGTTTTGGTTATCTGCATTTAATTCCATTCCATTTTGATTTTGAACCCCTCTTTTTACATGTTTGGATAATACATTGCGGAAAGTCCTTGATAGCAAGTTAGCAACGCAGGCAATGTACTATGTTGCGTCATTTCTATGTTATATTCTACTGTAAGACTATGGTTTGGCCTTATAACAGATTAGTTATATTGAATTTTATTTGTAGAGTGCCACCAAGACAAAAATAACTTATAAAACAATCACCAAAAGTACAGGCTTCAACTTAACCAAGAGCTCAAAAGAGTCCAAATCATTTGCTAATCAACAATATCATCTTAAGATGTGTCTAGCAAAGAAACTTCCAAGATGTGTCTATCCAAGCCAAATCCTGAAAATGAAGCACACTTTAAGATGAGAAATCTACTCCCTCCGCCCGGGCGGCCCCCCAAAATAAATGATGTTTTGAGTTTTTTGTCATAAGTTTGACTTGATTTGTAGAAAATATGTGCAATATTTATATTTCTAAATAATTTTGTAAAAAAAACTAGATCTAAAGATCTTTCCAATAACACTAATACTTATCATAAATATTAATATAGTTTAATATATAATTGTCAGCAGTTATTTCTTGGAAAGCGAGAACGTCTTTCCTTTTAGGACGGAGGGAGTAGTGTAGAAGGAAAGGAGGAGAAATCCTAGTCTGTTTTCATTGTAATAATAAACTCTTACCAATCTCTTAATAAAAAAAAAGAATATGCTCAAGCGGTGACTGTAAGGCGTGTTATTGTCGAGCGGGAAGAATAGCATGCATAGAAACTGCAAAAAATGGACTTTTGAGGGCTTCAGAGACCTTAAAAACGGGGGGGTTGGAGGAGGATTTGAAGGACCTCTTAAATCTATGCAAAATAATGGACTTTTGAGGGCTTGGTTTCAGAGACCTTAAGACCGGAGGGGTTGGAGGAGGATTTGAAAGACCTCTTAAATCTAAGCACTGGCAGAGCCAGCTCCCGGACACTCCGGGCAGCTGGTCGGGCTCCTCACTCAAATATCAAAAGAAAATTATCCATATATCCAAGAAAAATGTTATAATTTGCTAGCTAAATATTTTTGTGCATTGATATTTGCCCGGGTTCCGAAAACCTTCTGGCTCCGCCATTGAATCTAAGGGTTTAGGGTTATATATTGGAGGGCAGACTAAATGTTTTATTTTCCCTTTGAGTAAAAAGTAGGATGAAAGCTTAAATAGGAAAAGTAGGATGAAAGCTTAAATAGGGTCCCTAATGAAGTTCTTATTTCTATATGCGTGCAGTTCTAGATTACAAAGAACATATATTTTCTATTTTTATGTCTTTATTTATGCTCTTCTATTCTAGTGTAATATATGTTGATCATGAGAGGTCAATCAAGAGAAAAATATGCTAAATACTGACGATCTGTATAGCGTGAAAGGCGTGGATGGAAGACGTGGACTAGGAACAGAGACAGACGCGGTAAGGAGGAAAATAATCACCGAGACACCAGCAGGCAGGAATTTACCCGCAAGTCTCTCGTTTCTCATGTGCCAGCTCGATCGCGCTTTTGAAGACTGCGTCGTCATTGCTCGCAGTCGCATCCACCACCCGCTTGGCTTGACGCTCGCCCGCGCGCGCGCGCGCCTCCTGTTTCCCTCGTGTTCCCCCAGGGTCGCAGGCTGCTTTCTGTGCCGTGTAGCACTAGCACAGCGTGCCGCGGCCGGCCGATGGAGGCAGGTGCAGGCATGGCGATGCAGTCGCATGCGGCGGCAGCGGCCGTTGGGCGCCACCGGAGCGCGATCCTCGGCGGCGGCAGGGAGAAGCGGGCGCGGGCTGGGAGCCTGCGGGTTGGCGGACCTGCCGGAGCGGCGGCCATGGCCATGGCCGTGCGGACTCGAGGGACCAAGCCCGTCGCCCCGCTCTGCTGCGTCAGGGCACCGAGAGGTGAGCTTAATCAGATCAGAGGACGGTTATGTTGGTATGTGATCTTGTCGGAAGCAAGCAAATCTCTTTGATAGTTTGTGTGAATTGGCCGACTGTGGTGGCAGAATTTGGCAGGTGGTGGGGGGAAATGGTTGATTTGGTGTTGGTTTGGAGTAGCATTGTGTATCGTATCGGCAATGCACCTTCGTTTAGACTTCAGAAGTTCGGAGTAGGTGGTGGTTGGCTTTGTCAAATATGCGACTTGGAGACTGGTCTTGCATTTGAGTTGGTGAAATTTTGGGATCTGGTGCAGTGGTGATGTTTATATTCACACATTGAATAAGAAATGTTGCAAGGACCAAGGGCGCTGTGGTCAGGCATGGTTGTGAAAAAAAGGAGTATGGCAAGGAGGAGTACTTGCTGTTATTGAAGTCAATGTTACAAAAATTGAAAATCGCAAAAGAAAAAACTCATAAATTTGAAGTGTAATAACTAATAAATATGACTTATTTTCCATATAGGAAATATTTAATTCAATTCTGGATTAGATAGGTTTCTTTTCCAATTACTTGGAACAATATTGCTTTTGACACTTCACGGACTGCAATTGAGAATTGTGCTATTGTGGAAGACCTAGCCTCGATTCTCGTGAGGACCTATGACCTAGTATATTTATTCATTCAAATTAACTTTGTTGTCTGAATTTCTGGTCTTGTGTAGATGATGAGAGCATGCACAATTCAGCTGATGAGGCCCTGCTGCTAAAGGTAAATAAGAGTATATCAAATTGAAAATTATTATATGAATGAAACCAAACATGGCACATGTATGTATTGCTTGGTTTCTGGCCATCTTTGTGATATTTATTTTCCTATTGTAACTGCAGAGGAAATCTGAAGAAGTTCTAGTCCACTTGAATGGGCAGTGCATTTACCTAGTAGGTAAGTTCTGAACTTCTGAGATCTTCTGCTTGACCATAATTACATATTGGCTTGTCTTCGCCTCAGTAACTAACAAGAGCGTGTTCATACTGAAGGAATGATGGGCTCTGGAAAGAGTACGGTGGGGAAGATCTTAGCTGAAGTTCTGGGTTATTCATTCTTTGATAGTGATAAGTTGGTAGAACAAGCAGTTGGCATGCCTTCTGTTGCTCAAATATTCAAGGTTCATAGTGAAGCGTTTTTCAGAGAGAATGAGGTCATATTTCTTGATTATTTTGATTAATGTTTGCTGAATTTTCCTTCCTATGTTGACAATAGTTATATAATTTCTGATATTCGAAATTATGATGTCCAACATAAAGGCTTATGCACTGACAGTTTATAGTTTCTCTGCTGTTGCAGAGTTGTGTCTTGAGGGATTTGTCCTCGATGAAGCGACTAGTTGTTGCAACTGGAGGTGGAGCTGTTATTAGGCCAATTAACTGGTATTGGGGGAAAAGATCTGGTTTCATGTCTTGTGATCTTGACCTTGGTCTGTCCTCCCAGACAAATAATATTTCTGCTTGTTCTTATAAATTCAGGAATTACATGAAGAAAGGTCTATCTGTTTGGTTGGATGTACCTTTGGATGCCCTTGCGAAGCGCATTGCTCAAGTAGGGACTGCTTCTCGTCCTCTATTAGACCAGCCATGCGATGATCCATACACAGCGGTAGCTACTTTCATCCTTCAAACTGTATTGCTTGAGTATCCATAATACTTCAAATTGCTGACTATTTTTGCTTTAGGCTTTCTCAAAACTAAATATGCTTGCGGAGCAAAGAGGTGATGCTTATGCAAATGCTGACACAAGGGTTTCTCTTGAAGGTATCCATCTCTAGAATACTCCCCATATTCATTATCACATATGGCCCTCATTCTTTCACAATACACAAGTTTCTGCCCTTCATGCATAAAACATTGCCTAACAATACATTGCACTGCATTTATTTGTACAGAGATTGCAACTAAGCAGGGCCATGGTGATGTTTCTATGCTGACACCAACCAATATCGCTATTGAGGTTCTGCACTCATTCTCCATCCATTCATGTGCAGTTGTTCAATTGGCGTTCCGTATTTTGGCCACAGATTGTCCCCCTTAACGCCAAATTGTGCTAATTTTCAGGCGCTACTCAATATTGGGAGCTTCGTCACTGAAGATGCCACCACAAATGACCTTGCTGGCAACTTACAAGCTGATTCTCAGAGTCACAGGATAAAGGCCTTGTAGAATTTTGACCCCTTGTACCATGTATAGTAGAGTGCAGCTCTTACAATATTTATTTGTTCTTTTTACTGGAATCCAAGAAAAGGTTGATTTTCTTGTAGCAAATTTGTAGAAATTCAATGTTAAATAGTTCGTTTTCTGTAGAAAAGTCTATAAAATATTTTTTCAGGGGGGACTTGAAATTTCTCTAGTTTCAACGGTTACATTACGCTTCAAGAAAGCCCCTGAGGTCCTCGGCCATTGGGAAGATCCACTATTAGAATAATTGTATAGCCTAACACATTGCTTATACCACAAGTTGTACTAATATGTACATATGGCTATATATATGAAAGGCATCCTCACCATAGGTGTGAGGTGTTCCCAACTCTGAGTAAAGTTTCTGCTAACTATATTAGAACAGCATATACATAATAGAATTATGGCAGACCATTCTTTTGAAACTGTTGGCAACAAAGTTTTGAGTCAACTTCAACAACAGAGCAAAGATAAATCTAGCCCTGATCATAACCATGCCACACCATCTTATTTACCAGAAGTCAATTCTACAAATACAGCCACACGATGTAGCGGTTAGGCAAGAAAAGAAACAAAGTTACCAGCTCATTGCTAAGTGTCAAAACATCGCTGCACACTGAAGGCTTAAACACTTGCCAAGTCGGTGCTGGATTCCTGAAATCTGAAGGTAGTCGGCACCTCTCCTCTGCAAGCAGCAGCATAATCTAGGGAGAGGCTTGGTGCAGCTTCCTTGTAAGGGCTTATGAACTTCTCCATGAACACATTCTCGCTCACCTGGACAGCAGTATAGTAGCTCCGGTCCTGCTCTAACAATCCATTTTCCTTGAGGTACTTCACAACATAGTGCCGGGGCATGAGACGGCGTTCCAAGCTATATGTAAGCAGAGCAGGCCTGTGAGCAATGTACTCTGGCTCCAACCCAACCTTGGTGATGAGGAATTCTGACATGCGGCGCAACCTGTCCTTGGAGTGCTTGAGCACCAATGGCAGCTTGGAAACCGCAACGCCCACCTCAGCATCCGACCACCGAAACGTTGCCTTCAAAAACTCCACCTTGGCTTTGATCTTTTCCTCGCTGAGGAACGCGACAGCCAGCAGTGCGTGCCTAAACATCCCAGTGCCGCGAGGCGCACCGACAGCTTCAGCTCGCTCCACCATTGCCCGGACGCGTTCTGGGTCAGTGGTGATCAGCCTAGGGACGGGTATGGACAGCTTGGCAATATCACAAGCATCTAGCCCGCACTCCATCAGGAAAGCGACGTTGGGCTTCACCACGCGCTCGAGGTCGGAACTGAGGAGGTAGGCGTTGCTCCTGAGAGCATGGAGCAGGTTCTCGAAGGAGCCGAAGAGGGGGACGTAGTACTGCAGCTTGGAGACGACGGTGGGGCGGCGGAAGCGCGCGGGGTCGACGAGGACGAGGCGGGCGATCTGGGACGGAGAGAGGCCGAGGTCCCGGAGCTCCACGAGACGCGGGGCCAGTGTGCGCTCGACCTCGGAGCAGAGAAGCTTGGGGTCGTAGGCGACGGCGGCGGCGATGTCGGCGTCGGATAGGCCGAGGCCCGAGAGGAAGGCGAGCACGGCGTCGGGTCTGGAGGGGGACTTCAGGTGCGAGAGCAACTTCGAGGCCTTGTGCGCCTGCGCCGGGGTGAGGTGGCATGAGGTAACGAGGTAGTCCTCGACGGCGAAGGGGGCAGCGCGGCTAGCCGATTCGGCGGCGGCGGCGGCGGCGGAGAATCGAGTTGTGGGGAGACGGCATTGGTGGCGCAACGAGAGGAGAGTGACGGTCGTGCGGGGACGGACGGACAGGGGGAGGTGTTGTTTCTGGACAAGGAGCATCGGCATGGCTGCCGGCGCCGGCGGCGACGAGGACGGGA
>JAKNSH010093985.1:0-10938 GCA_027790015.1 Cymbopogon flexuosus
GTATGCTAGAGTATTTGTTAATGTAGCAGGGTGGCCTTGCTGCAGGGATTGACATTGCAATTATAAATAATAACAAAAAGTGAAATACAAGCATCAAGTCGCATCAATTCATTTGGGAGTTGCATGCTACAATATCCATCACAGTATCAATAGTGCTAGTAAAATCCTAAACTGTATATTACTCGCATAAATCACACAATACCCCACAATCTCAAGTTTCAAGGACACATTTCAAATGTACAATTGCATCAACCTCTACTGGACTCCTAAAAATTTACAGTAAATGCTACTAGAAGTCGCAGTAACCAATAAGTGCCAATGCAAGTTGGAAGTATCCCTAGACAAAGTAACAAACCCGGCAGAAATCCATGTATCCATGTATTGGAGCAAAACGTATTGACAGGGGGACCGCATGCTGTTTGGATGATAGTGAACAACTTATTTGGACGCTTGCACTGTATGCTGATCCTCTTCTATTTGCCAAACCTTGAGCCACTCAGTCAAAGCCCCTCCAGTGTCTTGGTTATGCTGCTGCAAACCCTAGTACAAGATCAAATTGAACTCAAAACGTACATATAGATTTCCTGAAGCGAGAAATTATTATTTACTTGAACATGCTCGACTACTACAGAAATGGCCTAACCTTTATTATTAAAACTTTGGTTGACTATTTATACATCTAAATGACCTAGCTGAAAATTTTCCCAAAAAAATAAATAAAACCCCCACTAGAACATCTATAATCTCATCAATACCTATAGTTTCATATAAAGTTTGCCTTTCATCCAAGGCCGTATGAAAAAGGTTACGAACTTCTGAAAACAAGCTAAAATTCAAATTACTTAGGTATCACTCTCGGTTTGCATTACTAACCGGGAGAAGCAGTGCATATTATTATTACTGGTTTTTTAATTGCTGGCTGTAATGTGATGGGAGTAATAGTAAAGACTATTTCAGTAGTAGTGCTAGTATTTCTTAGTGGGAAGAAGAAATATACACGAAGAGGGTGACCAAATTACCAAAGCCTACAGTTCTAAGAGTACTTACAGATTTGAAGCTCTCACAATCATTATCGCGCCAGATATCAAATCGGAGAATGGGACGATTGGGAAGTATATCAGTTGCAGCTTTGATGGCGCCTGCAACACACCTGATAGTCGAATCATCTTCATCTTCTGCTGGATTGTACTTAGTGTTTCTAGAGCAGGTGCCTCCAATAGAAACCTTAACCATGCTAAGAGCCGAGAGGTGCTGAATGCCAAAATCGTCAGAAGCATAATTCACACATTCCATCTTATGCAAACAGAACCAAAGCTGGAGCTGCTCAAGCTTTGGCATTGATCCTGCTTCAAACTCCAGCGCGGTCCCACAAAGACCGATAGTCAAGGAGAAGTATTTCAAGCTCTGGAATCTGTCGCTGCCACGGATGAAGATGTTTCCATTGGTGCCTCCAACAGTGCGTAGTTTGAGAGAATGCAAACTTGGTATAGCTCCAAGGATCCTAATATCTTGTGGACTTATACAAAGGATTGACATTTCTAGCACCCCGAGATTTCCAAGTGAGCCCATCCAATTTGGCACCTTAAAAGCATCACATCCTTTGAGATGGAACCTTTGGAGGTTACAAGAAGTAGCAGGGTGCCATGAATCCAGCAGCAGTGGGTAAGACCTAATAGATTTGTTTATGATATATAGACTATAAAGATTGCATGAAGACAGTAAAGATCCTACATAACTGTGATAGACCTCAACTTGGTTTCTTCTTTCTATGTTAGGTGGCAAACCAAAACGCCATCTGATTTTCAGGGTCTTCAGCTTGGTTAGCTTACTGAATTCTTGCAAGTTCTTCCCTTGTTCATAGGACATAACACCATACTTGCTTAATTCTTCCAAGCTACGCATTTGTCCAATCATTCCATTTGGAAAGCTAGTAGTCCAAGGAACATACAGATGAGCCAGTCGTCGAAGCTTTCCGATAGTTGATGGCAAACATCTAAGACTGCATTGTTTTACATCGAGTGTTTCTAGATATTGCAGTTCACCAACTTTGTCTGGGAGATAACTTAATGTGCCGAGACGCAAGTACTTCAGATGAAACAACTTTTCAATATGTAAAAGATGATGGTGTTGCATGAGCCGACAATCATATAGGTCCAACACACGAAGAGCCATGAAAGGTAACAAAGAAGTTCCATTTGAGAAAGGCAACAAAGAAGCTTCATTTGAATATCCAAATATTGTAAGCGATCGAACATGAGAAAGAATTAGGCTTGTAGACAAGGTAACATTTTCTCTACTGGGTTTATAGATACAAAGCCTACGAACCTTGCATTCTGAAGTGTATCCATTATTCTCTCCAGCATCTAATGAGACCACAAAATTCTCTTCGGCAGCCTTGCATTTGAGATAGTCAAGAATGATGTCATGAACTCGGCATGCCTTTGCCTGACCAAACTTTACATCAATAGGTTGGATCAGGCTTCTATTAATCAGATCATTAAAGTAACGCTCACCAATTTCATATGTACTCATCCCTTGTTCTTCATGAATGAATCCTTCAGCAATCCATCTGTTTATCAAACTTCTTTTCGTGATTTGATAATCTTCTGGGAATACACTAAAGTATAATAAACAAGTTCTTACATGGTGAGGAACATCAACATAACTCAAAGATAAAATATTCATCATCCTCTCAGCATCAGGATTCTTAGCAAGTGCAGAGCCAATAGCATTTGCTACCCTTTCCCATTCAATTATTGCTTGTTGATCAGTTAACATGCTAGCTATAGTAATGATTGCCAACGGTAGACCACTACATTTTCCTAATATCTCATTCAGAACATGTTCCAAATGAGGATAGCTGCAATCCTCAGAACCAAATGCTCTTTTAACAAACAACCTTTTGGAGTCACTGAAACTAAGAGGCTCCATGTCATAAATATTGCCTTTAGAAGAACAGCACGATGCAACTGTAAAACTACGTGTCGTAGTGATTATTCTGCTCCCACAATTATTATCCAATAATGCAAGCTTGATAATTTCCCATGATTTTGCATCCCATATGTCGTCAATTACAGCAAAGTACCTGCCAGATGATGTTAATTAACATAGATGCAATTAGATAGTGCTGATAGACTGTAAAGATAACTTACATCTTTTGCATGTATTGTGATTTATAGACGATCAGACGATGAAATACCTTTTGTCCTGAAGGTGCTCTCTGAGCTTCTCAATGAGTCGTTGCTCGTCATCATTTTTGGATGTCTTTTCAGGTATCCCTACTCCTTGGGCAATGTCTCTTAGAACTTTTCTCATATTTGGACTTCGAGAAACCGTCACAAAAACTCCATACATGAACTGACTTCGAATGCTGCGATAGACTTGGTTTGCAAGAGTAGTTTTACCAAGACCTCCACATCCAGCAATAGAGATCACTTCAAGTCTGCTTGTGGTTGTTGTCAACCGATCAATTATGTGATCCTTGGGTGATTGGATGCCTACAAGGTTGTCTATCTCCTCGTACAGCGCTGGCAGACGAGGATCAATAGCGCAAGTACTGCTAGAGTTGATGGATGAGTGCTCAGTGAAATCATACCTGTTGATAGTTGCTTAAAGTTGTTAGTCTATTACCTAGTTGTCTTCAGTCGTTTTTGTTTATGACCCTTTCAGGTTAGTGTTGCTCTGTTGTTTTAATATAACCGGCAACTCTCCTACCTGATTTGTTTCAAAAGAAAAGGTAAAATCATACCTCTTGTGCCTCTCGCTCGCCTCTATTGCGCGAGCCTTGAGTTGTTCAATCTCGTTGGCGATCTCATGGATCGCCACCAGCTTCTTGAACTTTTGGAACAACGCCTTGAAGTTGAACCCATTCGCCGCTTCTTTGTCGTCATGGCCAACACGAGCCATGAAGTCGTCGATACAATCTTCAATATCGTAGGCGAGCTCACGTAGCTTGTCTCTCCAATCTTTCATGACAGGGTTGAGCTCCACCTGTGCATCCCCAAGCATCTGGAGCGCAGCACTCATGGCGCTCAGCTCGTCTCTCAGGAACTTGACCTGCTTGCGTATGCCTCTGAGCTTCACGTACTCGTCCCCAAGAAGCTTGGTGAGCTTGGAGATGAGCGGCTCCATCACCCCCGTGGAGACGCTCACAAGAGCAGCCTCCATTATCAGAGCTCGTCGCCGGCCGGCTGCCGCCGCTTGGAGTGACCGGCCGGCGGAGCGGCTGCAGCGACGATGGTGCTTGTCAGCTTGTCGAAAGAATAAGGTCTCGATGGCACATGTATGATATGAATGAGAAAATTTACCGACAGCTCGTTAGGTGAGACATGACATGTAGTATCAAAAGCAGATGCATAAATGAGAAAAATGGTCACATTTACGGGTCAAACAAGCTCGACTCACGAGACAGCAGATTGTTCACCAAACTACAATGCGATTATCTTCGTGGAAGTTACCTCAAAAAATTATCTTCGGGGAAAAATCTGCCTTTGAGAAGAGGCTCATCAATGTGCGGATTAAATCTGGTCCCAAGTATGGATGTTCAAAAGGGAAAGAGGCAAAAAGGAAAGCCAGACTTTTTCTAGGGCCAAGCAAGTAATTTCCTCATAGGTGTATGTGGGGTATGAAAAATAATGTAAAATGTCCACTAGTTAAAATGTCCAACCGGGCCTGCAAAAACTAGGCAATGACACAATATTATTGCTTATTGTCCAAAGTACCAAATGGTCCACTGATTGGTTTCCACACTACGAGGCACAAGAGAACATACACAAGAACAACTAGAGATTCGCATTACAAATTTACAAACGAGAAAGGCACAGGACATCACTAGAGTCAGTTGACGGCACGAGCCTGTCAAATTGCAACCCTCCTAAAGTTTCGAGGTTTCTCAGTCTAAAAGGCAATAATCAGATAACTATCTGGGCAAGGTGTCTCCAAGCCTCCCAAATTATGCACTGCCACCATCTTTCTACAGACCCAGCATCTCCCTGCTTGCTCCTGCCTCCCTCTCTGCTGCGGCAGCCACTGGTCCAGATGGTGTTGGTGTTTTGATGGCCAGCGGCGCCACTATCTGCGGAGTAGCTATTGCAGTTTGCCCCGTCACTGTCACGCCCTTGGTTAATATGTCACGGTTAGTAACAGGGGTAGCTATGAGAAGAACACCCATGTGTTGTGCAGGGGCCTGGTGCTGCGTGCTGTTACCAGCAATAGCTGCTGTTGTGACATTCTCTTGGGAGGTCTCAGATGGCTTCGCTGCCTTTTTGGGCTTCTTGGCCCGGCGGCGTTTTTCTGAAGGGGCAGGCAAAGCTTCAGGGATGGCATTGTCACCACCCATCAAACTCTTCCTGTGGACAGAGCAGAAATCCGTTCCCCATTTTGCACTTGTACCACATCCTTGGAACTTGCACCGACTGCCCCCACCATGCTTAATGCAGAAATCTGTCCGTCCCTGTGCACTCTTTGTACATCCTTCGAATTTGCACCGCCTTCCCCCACCATGTCTTATGCAGTAATCGGTGTTCCCTTGTGCGCCCTTTGCACACCCTTCAAATCTACATCTCTTACCACCACCGTGCCTCACACAGCGATCACTACGGCCTTGACCACACGCTGCATTTGGGCATTGAGGGATCACACACCGCTTCCCACCTCCATGCCCAATGCACAAAGGTGTGCCTCCATGCGCACCTCTCGTGCAGCCCCGTACCATGCAGCCCTTGCTAACACCGCTATGCAACTTACAGTAGATTGAGTTCTCATGTGCTTGCTTGCTGCAGTTTTCGTTCTTGCAAAGCATGGCTGCCCCAGAGAAGACCAATTGTCCAGTCTGGCCCGAAGTGTACCCAGAACTATCCTTTAGTTTACCTCGATCATGCCCTTCATGCTTGACAAGTAACTCTTGCTCAGTGCATGGCACTGCAATGGAAACAGATCCCTTAAACTGGCTGTCATTAACAGGGGGCACCGATAAACCTGAGCTCTGCATTCCGCTGTGGAATTGACTGAACTGTTGGCATGACAGCTCTCTGCTGTGAGTTCTGCAGTACACTACCCTTCCATCAACAACCTCATTGCACCCAGGTTGCTGGCACCGGTTCCTTTCTGTTATAGAGGAAATCAATATATTAGAGATGTACAAAACACAATACAATGGATATAAATATGAAACAAAAAATAGCAAACAAAGAAAAAGCTGAAAGCAAAACACCAGAAACTAAAAGTAATTGGTCATGCCAACATATCATATATTAGCTCCAGAATTCAATAAAAAAGATATCTATCAACCAACACTAGCACATGAAATGTGTCAGAAAAATAGCTTAATGACTAGTTTGTGGATTGGACCAACTCAGTAGAACAATAAAATATGTAACAGAATGTCTTCTTGAAATTCCAAAATAAAGATAAGTCCATGCAAATCACAAGCTATGGAGACATCAAGGCATGGAGCAGACATACCACCAAAAGAACCTTCTGCCATATGCATCTGAATTCAAAGAAAAGAACAGAAAAAAAAATTAGGATGTTGTGATTGATCATATACCTAGACATGTTACTTAAAGGACAGACTAACATACCTTTATACGAGAGATATGGTCGTGCCCCATTACTGTTGAGTGTTTTTCTGCGGAAGTTCCAAGCATAAAGCTGTCAGATAATGAAACGGAGATACAATATCAGCAATAGTAGACATATGACTGATTATGGAAAATACCAGGATCCAAATAAGGCTCCCAAACATACAACTGAATATAGTGTAAACGCATATGTTAAAACAAGTAATTTGTGAAATAGCATAATTTCAGTGCTTGAGAATCGGATTAAATTGGCCATGTTTAATAATTACGATTTGTTGCTCTAAGTACAACACATATGGAGAAGGAAAACTGTATTATTTTGAGACCACAAATTTCGGCTTTATTGTTGTACATATGAAAAAAATCACATATCACCATTAGCTAACCTCTTTGTTCTTGGCTACCAGTATGTAACATGGAAAAACCGTGTAAATGAGATATCTGGTTATATTGTGAGCAATTAGAGATTCATTACTACACTCCAGTCGGTTCTGACCATTACTAAAAGTTGGTGTCCAAACCATTCTTCAACGTATATATACTTCATGAGAAATTAACAGTAGTTTCAGGTTTTCAGCAGCAAATAGGTAAAATAGAACAAACAAGCCATATTGTAACAAACTATCTGGCTATTGAGTACAGTAAGTAAAAACAAGTCCACACTTTAAAAATCTTCTTAACTTAGTTAATACAACAAGTGAAACAGGATATAAAAATGGAAGAAAGAAAACAGAAAAAAAAAAGGCAAGAGGGTCATAAGCAACATTCTCCCATGGTTACCCTTTACTACCAGTATTTACTATTTAGAATAACTGCAGGTATCACCCAAATATTATGAGTAAAGTGTCAATGAAGAACAGAAAGTATTGAATAATGCAAAAAATGCTCCTCAAATGTGGAAAAGTAAACGAAGTGAAATTTATTACCTAACAATGATAAACCTGACAGTATCTACAGTGGACACTGAGTAAGTGTCATTGGTTACTTTAGCCAAATTATAAAATTCAGCTAATAATACTAAGATACAATAGAGGAAAATGTAAAAAAAAGCTCATGCATATGACGTAATCGTGTAATGGCTCAAAGATATAAACTAATGGAGAAGTTCCAATTTGTAGCCCCTAATCCAACAATGAATCATCTCACAGATTTGATTTGACCAAAGGATAAAGGGCCAGGCAACCAGTAAAAACCACAAGCAATATGTTACGAGTGGAGCAGACTAGGTGCTCCTTCCAGCCCTTGCATGTGACGTGAGGAACATATGTGGCAGAAAAAAAAAACAATGCACAATGTATAACTTGCTATGAATGAAAAGAAGTGCAAAGTATCTGAGTGTTTTTTTTTATATTTCAAACGATGGATAGTCGTGCGTGGTGCTTAATCAAGGAAAGTACCCCAGGTTATTCAAGATTTTCTGGCTGAACAGTCTGTAGAATATGCAATGCAATAAACAGGTAACTAAGGTCATATATGTAGCTCAGGGTGAGATGTGAAGGTTCTGTTTTGCAATAACTAGCTCATCATTCATTACTCAATACATGCTACAGAAGCGAGGGAAAAAAAAAAAGCCAGATTTCTTGACAGTGACAAATGATGTCCAGTAAAGAAGGTATGTGAAGTATTCATAATTCTTTCCTATTTTCTAAGCGCTTACACGGTTGTCAAATTAATTAATGGGTGTATGGTGATGCTATAAATGTATGGCACAATAGTTCCAGCATGTCAGGTTCAGCACCAACAGGCACACCACCTACTCCTCTTGCCATGATCGAAGAACCGAGTAGCTTTTAAGTATGCAAATTACCGAGAGCAGTAAAAAGGGGGAGGGACAAGCATAACCATCACAAGAGTGAATCTATCAGTGACCATTTGGCTGGCCACTTAAGTCAAATGTAGTAACAATAACTTACATTCATACATACATACACGTAAACCTTGGTACACACATGCCACAGGCAAACAATTAGGCCAGCAACGGTCACTGCATTGGCTAGACGCCAAAAAAGAAGAAAACAGCACAGCCGGTGGCCACTTCCCTTCCCTCCTCTCGGCTCCTCGCCGAGATCATTTACTTTACCGATGGCAACAAGGCTCTGAAAAACATACGGCGAGCGCTAGCTACGCGGAGCACCCGGCAAGGACTCCATCCAGGAGCAACGATCGGCGCGGGTAATCGGGCGATCAGTCTGGACTGATCTGATCCGCCGAATCCAGGGGCGCGCAGCGGAGGACACAGTAAATACACTCGGTAATTTTTTGCAAACAAAAAAAAAAAAGCAAAGCAGAGTTATGAATCAGTAGGCATGATAATACACGGAGTACACAGACAGGCTTTTGATTAGATCAGATCCAGCTAGGGTTTAGGTGGCGACCGGTTACGCTGACGCACGGCGGGGAGTGAAGGGACGAGCCGGGGTAGGGCTGGCACACGAACCTGTACCGGGTGGAGCGGTGGTCGCCGGCGAAGACCACGGCGGCGGCGGCGGCGGGTCGCCCGGCCGTCCGTCCGTCGGCACGAACGGGGCGGAGGAGGAGGGAATGCAGCAAGCGAAGGGAAGGGAATGCGGGAGCAATTTGGCACTAGTATAGTAGTATAGTTGAGGAGGAGTATTCTATTTTTTTTAGTGGAAAGAGGAGGAGAAGGGAAGGGAGAGTGGGCAGCTTCTGCTTCTGCTTCTGCTTTGAGAAGTGCAAGTTGCAGGCATAAACAATTTCGTCGTTTCAGGCGTCTCTCGTCGTCACCATCGCAATTCGCAAAGGGGAGAAGAAGAAGCCACCGTGATTTGCCTGATTTGCTTTGCATCCCGTTCAGGTTCAGGTTCAGTGCACTGGATCTGGACTTTTTTTTTTTGGGCCTTGCCCTTTTCATTTCTTTTTTTTTTCTTTCCATTGAATTCATGAATGAAATTGACGAATCCATTCTCGAAAAAGAAAAAAGAAATGAAGTTGACGAATGGATCCGTCTCGTATGGAACTCGGATTGGGCCGAAATGTTCCGGTGTCAATAGTTTTGGGCTTTTGGCGGCCCATGTAGTAATACCACCTAGTCCTGAGTTCATATATCATGATTTTCAAGTTTCAAAAAAATAGCATGATTTAAATCCACTCAAAATAATCAATAGAATGGTTTAAGAAAATATGAAATCTAGCTACACAACAGATTTTTTTTTTAGTTCAAACCAAATTTCTATAGATTTTAAAATATTTAATCATATTTTAGTGTTTTTTAAAAAAATGCATATTTATTCTAGAAAATCATTTACGTACTTTTTTTTTTGAAAAAAAATATTTTCTACAACTTTTACAAAGTCCAATTGACCTTTCTGACTATTGAGAAAATCCTATTTACCTCCCTTCTGACTAATGTGACGCCACGTAGGATGGTTGATATGCGCCATGTTAGCTAAAATCGTTTTCAAAACAACTTAGGGAGGTAAATTGGTTTGTTTCGAAGGTTAGTGGAGTCTACAAATCCAATTTTCTAAATGACGGAGCTAACTGAGACTCATACGATAGTTGAGGGAGGTAATTTTTTAGGTTTTGTCATCGACCTTTTTTTTTTGGCTCAAATGTGAAGGGAGCATTGAGGCAAAAGGGTAAGAAATACAAGAAAGAAATGAAAACCCCAACTTACAGATAGGATTGCGTGCAAGCATGAGTATTTCAGGTCAGCCTAAACAAAAGCATGGGTAATCATGCCGACCTACAAAACGACAAAATAGCCCTAAAAACACATATAGATCATTTCACAAGGTATTAGATAAAGACTATGATACCGAGGTTTATGGCCGAGACTAAGAAGTTATGCATTCGTTTGGAAGCTATATGTCAACTTTTCCTCCTTATGGAAGGATTGAGATGTAGTTTAGAGCTGTGGAAGCCAGATGACCTAGTTTCCATAGGAAAGACACAAGTGGCAAGTGAAATGTCTTCCTCGAGAGAGAAATTGCTGCACAAGGTAGAGTGTCCAACTGTCCACAAGTTGTTCATGGCAGATCATACAACGCTTACACTAAGAATATGTACAGTAGATCGAAGCAAGATCCATGTATTTTATATATGTTACCCTCTTGGTAGAAAAAAATTGCAATTCTCGGCCTCGTTTAGATTGCAAAAGTTAGAAAAATTTGGCACTGTGGCACTTTCGTTTGTATTTAGTAATTATTATTCAATCATGAACTAACTAGGCTTAAAATGTTTGTCTCGTGATTTATAATCAAATTGTGCAATTAGTTATCTTTTTTATTTACATTTACTGCTTCATGCATGCATCTCTAGATTCGATGTAATGGAGAGAGAGTGTAAAAACTTGGAATTTGAACTCAATCTAAACAAGGCTCTCGTTCACTTTTCG
>JAKNSH010094081.1:0-13537 GCA_027790015.1 Cymbopogon flexuosus
TCGTGACAACTCGTAAAACAAAGAAAAGCAGCTATGCAGATCACTAAGAAACATGCATAAATTTGGGATAGGATAGGACCAAGAGCGGTCATACAGTGCTACTCAATGGGAGCACGGCTAATAATAAAACACACTACTAAATGTTTTCTTATATCAGTTTTTACCAGATTCTTAAAAACTAAGAAGTTGTTGATATCCAGATCCAAGTTACGAAAATGTTCAGTCTCGAAAAATGTGAATTACAGCTCACAGGCACAGCAATGCAGCATCCGACTCGATGAGCAGTGAACGTGCGACAGCCTAAACCATGCACAGGTGGGCCCAGCCATCGGAATCCTGTGGTGGGACCGGAAGCAGGGTCCCACATGCGCTGATATTTTGGTTGGCGACGTCGCGACGAGGCGGCGGGGGAGAGAGAGAATCCCGGCTGCGGCGGGGTGAGGCCGGGACGCCGGAAGAAGCGCGTATAGGCCTTGTTTAGATCGGTGAATTGGGGTCAGAAACACTGTATCAGAATTTCTGTAGCATTTCGTTTGTATTTGGTAAAAATTGTTCAAATTTTGACTAACTAGGCTTAAAATGTTCGTCTCGCAAAGTACAATAAAACTGTATAATTAGTTTTTGATTTTATTTACATTTAATACTCTATGCATTTGCCGACATTTTGATGTGATAGAGAATCTTTTTTTTTATAGTGAATTTGGGATGAGGAATTGGGAACTAAACAAGGCCTAACAGACAGGCCAATTCGTCCGCATCATTGCGCTACACATCTGTTTGGATCTCTCAATCTCATCACGACAACGCAAATTGCTCAGTCAACAGTTAAAATTGTGTTTTGCTGGTGTAATAGAGTACTAGACTAATCATTCTGCTTTTTTTAAAACGTAAAAGCCTAATCATTCTTGCTACGAGAAACACTAACTCTTGCATGCAACTTATTCGTGGTATTCAGGCTTCTTCAGGACTCATCATAAAGCCAAGTTACAATTCATCTGAAGCACCGTCCGCCTAAATTGCCGTCACTACTGAATGGCACTCGGCAAAGCCTAGATTTACTGAATGGCACTCGGCAAAGCCTAGATTTCCAGTAGTGCATTTAGTAATTTACGACCGTTTATATCCTATTTATTTAAAACAACTGCTACGTGCTGTAACCGAAATCATGTTTGGCAGGTGCTCGTGCTCCGTTCCACGATGAACAGCTTGAAGATCATTGCGTGGGCCAAGCCAACCTAATAATTCAATGCCTTTTGGGACCTAGCTAGGGATCTACACTTTTCTCCATCAATCAATTCAGATATCTTTTTGTGAGCGTGGTCGCGTGGAACTGCCCGCAGGACCTTTGCTGAGCGTACTACTACTAATTTAGTGATTCTGTTGGTAATGGGGCTTAATTATGATTTGTGCAATAGTGCAGGTTACTTTTTGTTAGAACGTTCCCCTTTTCATCATCTTGTACAGCTGGTGCATCATCAATCAGGATGTTTGCAATCTATCTAGGATTGGCAATGGATCGATGTGTACAGATCAACGGTTACTCTCCAGAATTGATGAATGAATAAAATAACGTACTAGCAAGCGGACCGGTGTGGCCATCTCTATAGCAACGTATACGTTCGTGTAGGTACTCGGCGGAAAAACAGCCATTCTTTTCTGGAATGGAATATACCACCAGCTCATACGCTTTGCCTGTTTGTGTTGGCCAAATGAAGCACATCGGAATGTACATACCCTAGTACTTGTTGTACATCTACAGGGATGGCCACATGCGACGCTTTTGTCTGCTCTGCGTGTAGGTCCATGCACGTACAACTCCCTGTCCACTGTTCCGGATCTTTTGGCAATTTGGTGGGGGCCCACATGACCTTGGCTTCGTTCCGGACACGCATGCTAATTACCATCACCGCCGCAATCACGCAGAGAAAGAAAGGTGACGTGGACCCAATCTGCCTCATTTAGATGAACGCGTATATATACACGTGCGTGCAGAGGAGTCGTTCGACTGGTGACAGATCAGCATCGTCGTCGGATGTGGTTCATGCTAGCTAGCTAGCTAGCTCTCCAAAATTCGTACGTGATGATCGCGACGATGTCCCGATCGATGCACATAATTCACGTGTACACCGAGCGCAATGTCCTTGTAGAACATACTAGGAGTAGAGTATCTATCTATCCATGTCTTGCTGGTGGCTGATCAAGTGGTGATGCAGCTGGTGTGTGGCCCTTGTTCGTGCATCTGTTTCAGACTGAGCAAAGCACAAACTAAATCGTGTATAGTATGTGTAGTATGTGTGTTGAATTGTATTCTATATATGGTGATTTATTGGTGTGACAATGAAACTGGACTGGAGAACCACGAAACAATTAAACATGTGATAGTTGTGATGACTGTACGTCCCAAAGGTTAATTGGCACGGAGATTCGATCGATCCACGAAAACCTCGGACGCCATCACGCGCCACACATACTGTGCTGCTTGTCCGGACCAGACAGAAGAACAGCAGAGCCGTACAACACGTGTCTCTCGACGTCCAACACGGCACAAGCAGCAACTGCGGCGGCGTCGACGCTGCAAGGACTCTGCCATGGCCGAGCTGACACGCTGTAGCTGCTATATATAAAGCCGGCCGGAATTATCGATTGGCTCATCAGGTAGAGGTAGTACACAGCTAAGCAAAGCACCCGGCCGGCTGCAGGTTGGAACGGAGATTAACGGAAGCTTAAACGGTCGATCGAGCAGGTCAATCTGCGGCCACTTACGTGTACTGTTGGACGGAAGCTGGAGTCTCTTGCTCTCTTCTCTTGGGGGCCTTAACGGAAGCTGCTGCTGCTGCTGCTGCCGGCGTCGTCGAAAGAGGCGGCGGCAAGGCAAAGATTCTCTTTCTCTAGCTTAATTAGGCGCGCGCTAGCTGACCGTCGTCGCATCACGTCGAGGAACTGAGTGAGGAAGCAAGGGATAATGCACCCACTCACCAAACTCTGTCCGCCTGGTAACTACCGTAACTCGTTCTTGCATTCCAGTTTCCAAACCTTGTTTTTACTCCGCCATCTGCAACTCTGCATGCCATCCGATCCAACACCAGGTAAATAATAAATCAGGAACGACGGAAACGAAAACCGCCAATTTGATCGCCACCCACTGTCGGACCACCCCAGTGGCCCGGGTCGGAAAAGCGCCAATTTGATCCAGCCAGCCAGGCGTGAAGGAAACCTCGTCGTCTGGTGCCTGGTGGTGTGGTGGATCCAGATACGTGACGATACCGCGAGCCGCAAGCGCACGCAGCCGCCGCCCATTCGGTCCAGGTCCAGCCACCCAAACCTCACCTAGGCGACCTGGGCACTGGGCTTGGCAGAGAGGAGAGCACTGCCCAGCCCTCAAGCGGGCACGGCGACGGCGCCTCAGAGCGCGGCGGAGCGCCCGGGTCGAGGCCTATAAAACCCACGCCTCCTGCACGGCACCTCCGCACCGCACCGCAGAGGCAGCCACAGCGAGCAAGAGATCGAGATCGAGCTCGAGCCGTGCCGTGCCAACCAAGGACCACCACCCACCCACTACCAGCCCGCTTCCTCTGTCTCCACCGTTCGCTCGGCTCGGCTCGGCTCGCGCGCGGGCGGGCGGCGTGGCTCCGAGGGCGGGAACAAGCGCGGGCACGGCGGGGCGACTCGCCGGCGGCGACGACCTGCAGGTTTGGGTATGAGAGGGGTAACCCACGCGGCGCCGCCCACCGCAAGCGCCCCCTGCCCGCTCCGCCCACGCCTCATCAGCATGGACGGCCTCCTCATCTTCGTCTTCTACCTCTCGCTGCCTATACGTGGCGGCCGTGACCACGCGTTAATCTCCACTAATTGTTAGCCGCCGCCGCCGGTCGCCACAAGCGCCATCGGTCGGCCCGAACCTCTCCGTCCGCGCTCTCCTTCGCCTCGTCCACGGTCGTCTACGCACTCCGCCGCCGACATCGCCATCGCCAGCCTCACGCACGCAGGATCAGGATCCATGGACCAGCCACCGAATGGATTCGCCGCCGGAGGTGCGTGCCGTGCCCAGTGCGGGATCGACCAAATCACTTCTGTTTATTTCCCCTTTTGATTTGGTTTCCTTTACTTCTGAAAAACGCCTTTTGTACTTACGTCTATTTGCGTGCGATTGTGAGATTCATACTACCACCACCCTCTTCCATCATTTTGGGCTTTTGTAGGTTCGCTATGCACCTATAGATATACGTTGTTAGGAGTGAAAAGAGTTTGACGTCCCGCGACACAATTTGAAAATGTTCATGATCCTGGTATATGTAGTAGTAGCAACAACTTAATTGAGTTACGCAAAACGTCTCTGTCACGAGAAAATTGGATATTTTCTCCTCTGTCAGGGACTGCTGTCCTAATCCTTGTGGACTCTGTGACAGCTTATTAGTGCCTTTCCCAATGCTGAAAGGGCAAAACGATGATCATGGGGAGAAGAACTATGATTTGGTTACCTATATTTTATTAATATAATAATATTGGTTGGTGGGGTAGCCCTTGAGATATTTCAGTTCAGGTCCGGGGAACAAGATAATTACGCAAACAGGGGAGTTCCTAATTTGATTGATCACCCAAGTCATTTCTGGTGACCTCACCTATAGTCACCTGAATCGTTATGGAGTACATACCGAAAAGTTATGTGTCGATTTGCAAGAATCTAGAATGGAGAATATTACAAGAAACTCTATAGGGAATGAGGAAGAAACTTACAAGTGAAAGGGACATATGAGTAGGCTCCAAACTAGATACCACTATGTTGTCACTTATCAAAGAAACTAAATGGACTTCTGCACTCCACAAGCGTCCTTATCAACTTGCATTGCTTGTTCTTGTTTGCATGTTTGCAGAATATCATCTCCACCGGTTCATCCGAACTGATACACATCGTAGAGTTCTTCAGACAAAGAATTTTATCGAAGTCAAAAATAATCACACCTCTTTTCACTAATCAGCCAGAAATGATAACTTACCCACCTATATTCCTAAGATAAGATTATATATCCTGACCCCAGAAGACAAGACAATCCCTGCATGCTAACAGCCAAACTTTTCCAGCTCATAATTTAACCATTAACTGGTGAAGGAAACTGATACAGCTCATATGGTAGATGGATGAGAAATATGTGATGCTAGTTACAGTTTTAATGCGTTATTGGATTTATATATGTTAATAGTTCCTATAAAATTCATGTTGATGGTTGCTCACCCTTCTTGTTTGCCACCAGGTTTTTTCACGCACATTGATGGGAAAAACCGTTCTCCCCCTTCTGTAATTGTAATTGGGGGAGGGATTTCAGGCATCGCAGCCGCACGTGCTTTGTCGAATGCTTCATTTAAGGTAAATTTCTTGTTTAAATTCCACAATCAGCTCATGGGTTTGATGCTTACATGAAGTTAAACAATTGCAGGTCACCCTCTTGGAGTCGAGAGACCGACTTGGTGGCCGTGTGCACACTGACTATTCTTTTGGTTGCCCGATTGACATGGGAGCATCATGGTTCGTTGCATAACAGAGCTAATATTTACTGTAGTTGCTTTATCCACCTTGTTTTGAATTTGATCTTATGCTTTTATCTTGTCATTCAGGTTACATGGTGTTTGCAATGAGAATTCTTTGGCGCCATTGATTAGGATGCTTGGGCTTCGATTATATCGCACAAGCGGTGATAACTCTGTTCTATATGACCATGATTTGGAAAGGTAACAGATAATCCATAATGGGCAACACATGTGGTCTCTTTTAAGTTGATTGGCTTCCCTCCCTTTACAATTTCCAAATTTTTTTTTCAGTTACGCTCTATTTGATAAGCATGGTCAGCAAGTTCCCCAGGAGGTAGTTAGCAAAGTTGGGGAGACATTTGAGAAAATTCTTAAGGAGGTACTGCCGTCCTTGGCACTTACATAGTTTATTCAATGCTTTTGTGTAACTATAATAAACTTACTTCTTATTAATATTTCAGACTGTCAAAGTAAGAGATGAACATGCAAATGACATGCCTCTTATTCAAGCCGTGGCAATTGTGCTTGACAGGAATCCACATCTCAAGTAAGTGGAACTTAGGATGCACCTGATTGTGTTACAGGCATTTGTCATGTCTTTTGATGACGTGCACTTCATTCACAGGTTGGAGGGCCTGGAATATGAAGTACTGCAGTGGTGTATATGTAGACTGGAGGCATGGTTCGCTACTGACATGGACAATATATCTCTGAAGAATTGGGATCAGGTATGCAGTGCAGAACTTTCAACTACTCACATGTCCCTTTATTCTTTGCCAAAATTAGTTCAAGGATGAATTTATTTGCCAAACCATATTTATCCAGATCAGAGCTGCATCATGAAATGCATCAGCAAGTACACACTTGCATGAAAAGCAAGCTGAGCTTTGCGAATTTGCAGGAACATGTGCTTACTGGTGGGCATGGTCTTATGGTGAATGGATATGATCCTGTCATCAAAGCTCTCGCTCAAGGCCTTGATATTCACCTCAACCACAGGTGTGTAGAAGAACCATGCATCTGATCCTTTTGTTTTCAAACTGAATCACAAATAATTTGCTCACTATCTCTGTTTTTTTTTGTTGCTCAGGGTCACAAAGATCATACAGCGTTATAATAAGGTCATTGTTTGTGTGGAAGATGGGGCAAGTTTTGTTGCAGATGCTGCTATAATAACCGTCCCCCTTGGGGTACTCAAGGCAAATATCATCAAGTTTGAACCTGAGCTACCAAAAGAGAAACTTTCAGCGATTGCTGATCTTGGCGTTGGCATCGAGAACAAGATAGCGCTTAAGTTCAACACTGTATTTTGGCCCAACGTTGAAGTGCTAGGCAGGATCGCCCCAACGTCAAATGCCTGTGGCTACTTTCTCAACCTTCACAAAGCCACAGGAAACCCAGTCCTGGTATGCATGGTAGCTGGAAGATTCGCATACGAGATCGAGAAGCTGTCGGATGAAGAATCCGTGAACTTTGTAATGTCCCAGCTCAGGAAAATGCTACCGCAGGCAACTGAACCGGTAAATATAGCACAGAAAAACACATGTCTCCTGTCTCTGTATGATGGGTGATTGGTAGCAAGCTCCTGACATTTTTTTGTTCTCTTCTCCAGGTTCAGTATTTGGTTTCACGTTGGGGCAGTGACCCAAACTCACTTGGCTCCTACTCGTGCGACCTGGTGGGGAAACCAGCTGACCTGTATGAAAGATTCTGTGCTCCGGTGGGCAACCTGTTTTTCGCTGGGGAGGCCGCCTGCATCGACCACTCCGGGTCGGTGCACGGAGCTTATTCGTCAGGCATTGCTGCTGCAGAGGACTGCCGAAGGCGTCTCTCGACGCAGCTAGGCATCTCCGACCTGTTCCAGGTCGGCAAGGTTGTCATGAGGGAGGAGATGACTGAAGTCATGGTTCCCTTCCAGATATCCAGGCTGTAAGAGAGAAATCTATTCGCTAAAACACCGTGTTGTGTTGTGTTGTGTCATCCTGAAGCGGCATAGAAGGTTAACTGTACGATATAGCTGCTTAGATTTCGCGGCATATATTTGCCTTCAAAAAAATGTTGTATATTGTCGCATGCAGTATGTTGTTTGATGTAACTCTATCTAAAATAATGCAAGACCTTGTTGACTGTTGTTGGAATATTCTATGGATGCTGTTGATCGTCAAGACCGTAGTATTGGTTTAGGCCCTGATGTAAAACCCAAAATTGGGTCCCAAAGCACGAGAAGCCATAGCGGTACACCGTGAGATATTTCAACAGTCATCATCACGCTGGGAACAGGACCACTCGTACAAGCAGACAACAGATGAGAGTAAAGTGTTGCTGATCTGGTATTCCGCGAGATATTTCATCCAGCAGTCATCTGCAGAGACCAGCCCAAGCAAAGAACAAAAAAAATAAAAATAAAAATGGTGCAATCAAAATACGTAGCAGATAGCTGGATAGTGTCCTAACTCTCGTATAACAAAAAACGAAAAGTTGCCAAAGCCTCACAAAATTCGCTCTCAAAAACAAAAAACAAGTCCCCACATAATAAAAAAACAAAACAAAGAAAATGGCAGTAGAAAATTAACACTAATCCTATTGCCCATGGCACTGTATCCTTGCTATCGTTCTCGGCTGACAGGTCAGGTTGACACATCGAGGCCTCACCATCAGCTGGACCAGATGGAATGAATATTCACATGGTGGGTGCTGCTCGGGCTCCAATTAATCCACAAGAATCTGCTCTTGTCCCCTCCACTTCACAACGCAAAGTGAAAAAAAAGGGCAAAAGCGAACCAAATCCTCTTGTACTCACTCGCAAAAGCGAAATATGAAGGAGACCGCCGTCGGGTTGTTTTTGCAAAATACTAAGGCCCTCTTCATTCTGCGACATGTTGTAGGCTTGTAGTAAAAGCTTTGCATAACACACATAGCCAAGTAAAAGGCTTCACATAACACGAGGTCTTCACGACTTTGCTTCACCTCAACGCAAATAACAACACATGTTTCATCTCGTTTCCGCCACAACTCCATCCGTGCTTTGAGGCCCCAAAAACTATCTACCTGGTGGTTACCAAACTGCCTAAAGAAGTGTATCCGCTATGCCACAATCTTGATACTTGTCACAATCATTCTCGGCCGCTTGATCACAAAGTTCTCTAGTGCCTTCGCCTGACTTGGTCAACCGCCAACTTTGACTTCATTAACATGGTTAACGTCTCGACATGTACTCTTGCATGTTGATGTCCCCAAATGGCATCCACCATGATAGGTATTTAGGCCATCTTGGTCCCTCGGTCCAAGCCTCATGTCTATCCTTCACCGCTCATAATCCATTGGCATGGCACCTCTCTACTTGAACTTCTCCATGTTTGGCGATCACCCTATGCTCCACACCTGCATACTAACACTGCCAAAAGACATGTTGCATACGTATACTCACATCATGGTTAGTCTCCTAAGTCCAAACTCAACCAAAGCCGATTAACTTCCCAACAATCACTCATCACAAACTCAACACACAAAGGTACATACCAACCTTATGCTCGGACATATTCACATCTTGACCTCTTTCTCAGCAGGCTTCGTCTTAGCAAAGCTCCTGGTCTCGCCTTGCACGATATGCCTTGTGAAATGCTTCGCCTGAAGAACGTCTCCTGAAAGACAAGACAGAGGCATGGAAACAAGGAGCCCTGCCACTTAATTCGCGAAGTGGACCCCAACATAATCCGTCGAATGATAAAGATTAGATTGTCTTAAAACATAAATTATTTATCACACAAAGTATCTTAATTTGTCCGAATTATTACAACTTGCAAAGTTCTCTCACCCCAACAAGCATAACTGCGATAAACCTTTAATAAAGTATCGAAATTGAATAATAATCTAAAGCAAATATTATGTTGTTGCTACAAAGTCGATGCTAGCAGCTCATGTTCTTCTTGTTGATGACCGCTTCGAGCAAAGACTCGAGTGTCTCAAGCTTCATTGGTTTTGGCACAAACACATTAGCACCGGCTTGCATGAATGCCTCCTGGCCACCGGAATCTGCTGAGACCCCAACGATCTTCAGCTCAGTGGCTCCCATGGAACGGATCTTGGCCACAGCCTGCCAAATCATCCACCAAGAATATATTTTTGTGAGATATGAGTCTTACATTAATTTTTTATGATGCTTAAGTTTACATTATATTACCGAGGCTATCAAAAAGTCTATCGTAAAACAAACTGAAATACTAGAATGTCATACAACAAGGGAAATAATTGACAAATAAGGAAAGCTGAAATGCTAGAAGTTTTTTTTAGAACTTCTAGTTCTAGAGAAACTTTTGAACAGTGTTTAGCAAAAAAATAATAGAAAATACATATAAAACTTGTATATCAAGTTGAAATATATACCTCAGGACCCGACATTGTGGGCATATCCTTATCAAAGAAAACAATGTCAAATGTTTTCCCTTCATGGAAAAGGTCAACAGCTTCTTTCCCATTCTCAACAGCAATAGCCTCACAGTTAAATTTGCGCAGCATATGCATGATAATAACACGATCAATTTTGGTATCATCTACAACTAATGCGCTTAGGGCAGACCCTTGGTTCCTGGATGCCATGAAGATACTGCAAACAAAATAATGGATAAATTTTAATAGTATTCTTTGTTTGCTAATACTATGAATAAGATTAAGCAAAATAATAACATTCTCTACTCGATTACAACATCATACAACATATATTATTTCCAAATTGCAATATCATATCATGTATTAACGACCAATAAGTTTATGTTTTACGGTAGATTAGAATGAATGACACACACATAGACTATTATAGTAGTTCCAGAGTGGAACAATTGCCATATATGTTGAGTATCAAGAGCTCTAGCTCCGGCTCCTCTATGAGCTAGAAAAGAATGAAACCATTACATCTAGATTCACCGCCTCCACACATTGCATCAAGGAACTAGAGTCATTTCGAGCCATGCCAGAACTGTATATATTCTAGAGAAAATGTAAAAAAAACAAGAGAAGGGATTAAGGACCAACCTTGTCTTGAGATGACGATGATGCTCTCTTATCTTTCTTTCTTGGTACTTGGTTGCCTCTTTGAGTGCTGCCTATCGTAGTCGCGCGCTCATTTTATAGGCGAAGACAAGCGCAAAACTTTGTGTGCCCATATCTAAAAGATTTTTCCTTTAATTGTTTGAAAATAAATGCTAATTGAAAATATGATACACCCAATTAATTTTCGAATCAAAATGCAAGATCTCGCCATTGGGTTTTGACACGTGTATATACTGCGTATTGATATTGATGTTTTCACTC
The DNA here is from genome assembly GCA_027790015.1 of Cymbopogon flexuosus. Classification (NCBI taxonomy): domain Eukaryota; kingdom Viridiplantae; phylum Streptophyta; class Magnoliopsida; order Poales; family Poaceae; genus Cymbopogon; species Cymbopogon flexuosus. Next base: position 10,831 of record JAKNSH010094081.1, read on the forward strand.
CTAGCCGTTGCATGTGGAATCCACCGTAGCGATAAGCTAGCCGTTGCTTAACTTTGAGAGGATGGAGGTCCCAAAACAAAAGAAGAAAGGTATGTAATTACATGTCTGTGATATTCAATCCTTTACTGATTTTGTTCCATAGTTTCAAAAGTTTTGATTAAATGGTTGTTGCCACTTGGGTCAATATATCATCTCTCACTATTTTTGCCTTTTTCTATTGGGACAAGTCTGTGAAAAACATGAGAGTTGTAGAAAGGTTATGTTATGATCCATGATGAATGTAATGAACATCTTAATGTATGACATGTGAGCCGGTTATTTGGTTAGTTTATTTACTTAAGCCCATACATGTGTAATATTATATGTTTCTATGCTCATGGGCTATTGAAATAGCACGTAATTTGTGGAAAAATAAATGTGCCATGCATTGGACCAAGAAAAAAAACATGGTTCTAAAACTCCAAAAAAAAGTAAAGTTTCATCAAGGCCATGGTATTCAAAACCAAATTTGTTGCACCCAAACAATACATGATAAACCCAAAGTATTTTACAAAACCATGGTATTTTTCGAAAACTTCAAAAATACTTTGCATCCAAACGGGGCTTTAGCGCTCTCTCTAGCTATTGCAGCTTATAAAAGTTTAGTTGATACAAAGTATGATTCCATATTTGAATTATTCAACCATCTAGTAGCTTATAAAAATCAAAGGCTAGAGTTGTCTATATCAACCACCACTCTACTTCTGTCACTCACTTTGATCCTTCTCGCTCCTACCTCCACTCTTTCATCACATTCGACGTATATCAGTTAGTTTGGAGCTAAAAAAAACTCACCAAAATCATGACACTCATATGTTGTGACCTAGCCGAGCTCAAGCTCATATGCATCACGTACAACTTGGAATACAAATCTTCAATCTTTTATAAGCTCATAATAGACAAGTGTGGCTAGTAGCCCTCCAACCTTTATAACCTCATAATAGACACTAGCCACATATTTAACCTAAGTGTCCTCCAATCATTTTTTTCATACTGGATTAATTCTTTATTATAGCTAGTCTCTGTTATGCGCCTTAGGATTTAATTATAAAAGTTGGGTTAAGCTCAATTAAATCAAACAAGATAGTTAGGCAAATTACAAGTCTTAAGACCACGCAATAATTCTTGAGTCGTTTTTCATATATGAGATTAATCACGTATCGCAACTAACATTATTATAGGTATTATAGTTCGTTTAAAATATGATTGGGCCAAACCCAATTAAAACCCAACAAGGATAGCTACCTGGTTATTGGCTTTACATGTTGGTTGCCACGTTTCAATGAGCGGACATATTTGCTATAAGAAATGAGAAAATTTCACGTATTCCATAGGGGACCTAAACATTTGGTGTATCGATTTGGTGTCTTATTCAATGATGACTCGGTTGTGGAATGATCCTTTTATCTTTGTGCATATATCCAGCAATAATTCAGCGATCGAGTGAACCAAATGAAACAGCATCCAATCCTCTGTAACATCTAACTTTGTACACTTACAACTTGCAGCTAATCCCTATTCTATTCTCTAGAATCATAACACGCAGAATAACCAGACAATTAACGCTCTTGATTTCTTGAACATGCAACATCCTTCAACCAAGCAAAACTTGCTGAGAAAGAACAAAAAGAGAATACACCCCGGTCTTGTGGTAGACGACGCTAGACTTGAAGGCACGGTGCATAGATAGTCACTGAATTCATGTGCCCAAGTTTTCGATCGATATGACATCACATCAGGAACCGGCGCATTGTTGAACCTTGACGTACGTAGTAGGTGTTTGTTCGGATTTGTTCCATTCCAGGCACGTCATGTCATGGGGGCTCATTTGGGAAGGAGCTGTGCATACATTTCTATTTTAGAAAAGGGTTAAGTCCACTTCAGAACCTCCAACTATCACAAAAGTATAGATTTCAACCTCCAACTTTAAAACCGAATAACATTGGTCCTTCAACTCTTGAAAAAGTTCACTTTTCAACCTTGAACGGTTTTATAGACGGTTTTGCATGGGTGCTGATGTCAGCGATGATGTCAACACTAATTTTAATTTTGTGAAATTAATATCTTTTTATCCGGAGCTCCAAATATAACAAATAATATATCAATTCTGATCGACTCAACGAGCTCTTTGCAATGGTGTACTCTGTTTTGCTGTTTAAAATAGTTTTATTTTGTAAAAAATTAAATATTTATAAACCAAGTGAGAATAACAAAACTCATTGAATTTATTAGATAAATAATATTTTTGTTATTATGTACATGGAATGTTGTCTTTTTAGGTTTATTTGGCGGTCAAATAATATGCATTAAGGCCCGCCAACCTAAAATACTGTTGTTGGCGGGCCTTAATGCATATAATTTGACCACCAAATGAAACTAAAAAGACAACATTCCATGTTACATAATAAAAAATAATATTTTTCTAATAAAATTCCATGAGTTTTGTTATTCTCACTTGTTTTATAAATATTTAATTTTTTACAAAATAAAACTGTCTCAAACAACAAAACGGAGAACACCATTGCAAAGAGCTCGTCGAGGCAATCAAAATAAATATATTATTTGCTATATTTGGAGCTTCGGATAAAAAGATATTAATTTTGCAAATTAAAAATAAGTGCTGATATCATCGCTGACATCAGCACCCATGCAAAACCGCCTAGAAAAC
>JAKNSH010094115.1:0-10131 GCA_027790015.1 Cymbopogon flexuosus
CGCCGCCGTCGTCCGTCCAAGGCAGGACTGGGTTCTCACCCATGGAATGTGCTAAGGACGCGACGCCCTCAACAGGGGAACGGCACCCGCAAGTGTCGCCGTCGCCAGGCATTAGCCCAAAACGATCCCAGCACCGACTCGTTTGAAATATTAATTAATGGCAAAAAATGAAGATAAAATCATAATTTTCCAACGTGCAGCCCAACTAGCAACGACAGGCCAAGATAAGCGGCAGCAGCAAGAGAGCCCACTGCAGCCCAACGAGCAGCAGCGAGCAGCCCACTGCATAGCGCCGTTTGTGGCTACTGCATAATGCTCTTTGCCTAAGTGAGGTGGCCTGTGGCCAAAAAAGTAATATGCATGTGTCGAAAGGATGCTCATGTCTCTCGAAGACATCGAGGCCGACGAATGATAGAATATTACTCCATATGTATTTGCTAGCCACACACATATACACTCATAAGGCCATTTTTAGTATTATGACATAGCAGTATTTTAATATATAGAGAGAAGAAGCGAATTTTATGATGATGAAACTCTCTTGGCACAATTATCAACTCTCTTTTAATCTTGGAAGTAAAGTCCTATAAAATCTTGCATGGAACAAAATTTTGCATTGAGAGTAGATGTTTCAATCCAAATTTTATTTGTGTTCTATGTGATATGACAGTCAAACGATGTAATGAAACTCTCAACCAGGACTAACCTAATCATTCTTTTCTTCTTATATTATTTCTCTCTATATTATTTTATAGACAAAAAAATCCTTGTGTTTGCCGTGCACAAATTGCATATGTATACATACTTCTGCCTTCGTAAACATTCACATATCACTTCACGTCTCTTTTTTTTTAGCATCACTGCACGTCTCTTCTTTCAAGGTACGGTGTCAATAAATGAGGGCTTTAGTGTACGAAAATCCATCAAATACCAACCTACTCCCTCCGTTTTAAAATAAGTGTTATTTTGGATTTTCGCGACGTAAGTTTGACTCGATTTGTAGAAAATACGTGCAACATTTGTATCTCTAAATAAATTTGTTAAAAAACTATATTTTCGATAATACTAATTATGTAACATAAACATTAATATTTTTAATATATAATTGTCGGCATTTATTTTTCAGAAAATAAGAACGACGACACTTGTTTTGGAACGGGGAGCAGCTTGTTGCGGCGCAATTCCCAGGGCAACTCATGACCTTAGGCCAAACAAGTTGGGGTTGGGCCTGCAGGACTACAAAACTGGACCGAGTGTGGCTGGCTTTCACGTGTGACCCGTCACTGGTGGCCCAACGTAATGAGGCCTCAGACTAGCTAGGTCTTTTGTGCTTTTTCCGCACAAGCATAAGCACAAGTGGCCAGTCTTTCGGATTTAAACCACTACGAGAGAGGTGGGTTTCGGTGATAGTTACTCCGCAATGGGGATTCATTAAGGGGGTGTTTGGGACTGCTCCGCTCTATGTTTTTCAGCTTTGCTCCACGTTTTTTTACCAAACGATTTCAGCTCCACGCATATAGCTCCAAAAAAATACAGGAGTTGTGAGAGCACCTAATGAGGTGCTCCACAAAAACCTGAAGTTTGTGGAGCTGCTCCATGATGGAGTTCGTAGAGAAAGTTCGTGGAGCAGTACCAAACACGCCCTAAATCGTCATTATAAAACGCAATCCACCGGCTAGAATGCCATTGAGGGAATTTGGGGCTCCACTCAATCCGTTGTGGCCCTCCGGTTCTATCGTAGCACTAGCTCTTGGTGAAACAAAGGCAAGGGCACAAGAGGAATAAAAGGATCTTAAATTCACTGGATGGTCATACTTCATAATGGTAAATTGGCGAAGCCCTGTTGCATGGTGGCATATACACAAAGCCCACTCTCCATAGTGGTCTGTATCCTAGAAGCCCGCCACCGACAGAGTGAACCTGAGTAGGTCCCACATGGCCGTTTCAAGCTCGCTGACCTAGTCAATGATGTGTGTCCCACGCGGCGCCCCTCTTCTTTATTCTCTAGCTAGCTGTGCGTTGTTGGCACGAGTGTTCGGGGTTAGGGTTGGTCTTGGCGCTCGGTTGGTGTTCGGCCGAATAAATACCATTTTTGAGTAAAACTTGCGAGGCAATGATAAGATTATCTTGTCTACTTATATAGAAAATACAACAGTCAAACCGAACTTAAGTATATTGCTACTCATATCAATCTGGTATGCTGTAGTATATTGCATTATTATTTCCCGATGGTGACGCCGTTCATTGATACACCTATGACCGCCGGCTAATCGCCGTTGACATGAGCACACAAAAAATACAATATTTGGAGTGGTACATTGGCAGAGTGGAGGAACCGTCCTCAGCTCTGTCGATTGTTTTATGAATAAGCAATGAAGTGAGTTTGGTCTTACAGAACATACTCTTATAAGACACTGCCGGTAGACATGCAACTATAGGTTGCGTGTCAAAAAAAAATGGTCACAATTGACCGAATCTTAGTGAGGTAGTCATATTTATGGCTCTATATTAATTTATGGGAGTTGTTATATCTTTTTCACAAGAAAAATAACCAACATTTCTTGCAACGTCCCCCAGACCATTGGATCATCGTCCAAGGGTGGGATCGGTCATCGTCACAGAAAATAGAGTGATGTGTGTTAGCACAGAAACACAAAGAACAAAGGACAATAAACAATTTTTTCTATGGAAAAATAAGGATAAAAAAGTGGTGTGTGTTGGTAGAGAAAACAGAGAACAAAGGACAATAAACAGAGATTGCACACGTTGCAAGATGGAAGAGATAAATTTCTTTCAAAAGATAGATAGGAAAAATGTTAATGTATTATGAAAATACATTATATAATCAATGTAAAGATATTTATTTGATATTATAAATTTTAATAAACTTTTATCTACTCTCTCTGTCTCACAAATAAACGCAATTCTTTGACTTTTAGGATTTCTGTTTGACCATTCGTCAAATTTTTATGCAAATAATAAAAAGAATAAATCAATACAAAAATGTTTCTAATGATAAAATAAGCCATAACAAAAAAATAATAATATTTATTATTATTTTCAATAAGACAAACAGTCAAGCATAAATCATAGAAGTTAAAGAATTGCGTTTATTTGTGAGACGGAGGGAGTATAATCGGTCAAACTTAAGATATCTTTTGGATGGAGAGAGTATAGCTCTACTATGCGCCATCCAACTATGAATGGCTCAGTCTCTCAGCCTGCAATCCTCAATACCTTTTTATGATGGTGCAGTGACTATGAGGTTTACACGAAGACACAAAAAATGGCTATCGATTTTATACTGGCTAACGACAGTTACCTAATTAATAATACCTATATATTCATATTATTTCCTTTTTAGCTTTTGCATCGTCTGTCTTTTTATATAGTAGCAAAAATGTCCGTGCGTTGCAACGGGAAAAAAAAATAGCCCTAGTCACGGCCCAAGCAACAAGGGAGCAATTCTTCATTTTCTTGGCTCATCAGACATCAGCCCAACAATAAAAAAGTTAAAGCATTAGAATTCCTATTTTTGGTTATGTGGGCTCATCCGACAATGATTATGTGGGCTTTGACTATGTATAATTTTTAATGATTTCTGACGGTGATTAGAATCCTATTTTTGTTTACCTCATCCAGTTTGGACGGGAGAAGGGCCACACTTTGCCTCACCTTTATTCTCATCGATTAGCATTAGGATTCGTTTTTATTTTTTTTAGTTTCCTCATCTAGTTCGGACCGGAGAAGGGCTGCTCACTGTATCGATTAGCATTAGGATTCGGTTTTCTATTTTTAGGTGCCTCATCCAGTTCGGACGGGAGAAGGGCTGCTCCCTACAGCCGTATACGGGAGTAGAAAGGCCAGACGAAAAAAGTGACCAGACCAAAAAAAGAGGCTGAAATTTTGGATCTTTATAATTATAGGTATAGATGAGTACATCAGCAACGTGTCGGCAAAAATATTTCCATTGGCTCCACTTCTGCGTAGTCACGCCTTGGCAGCAAAATCAGCGTGGAAGCGAGCAACCCAACAGCCCAAGCCCAAAGCCCCAAACCACAAAGTGAACATGTAAAAAAAGAAGAATCATTGTTTATAAACTATAAGCACCCAATTCAAATTTCAACTACACATTGTTGTTTCCTATAATGATTCTTTAAAACAAGATCCCAAATGAATATATTTAGATAAATAAATTTCCATTAACAAAAAATTATATCTCATGAAGGTATAACAATTTATTTTATTGAGTAAAGATGATGCTCTAAATTTAGCAAACAAAGTTTTGGTTTCACCTGCAAATTTTCTAGATTCAGAAAAATGGTACTCTAGATTTAGGAGAGCAAAATTTTAGGTTCATAAGAATGGTGTTGTAGTATCCATACAAATACTATAAAATTATTTAGAAAAATAATAAATAACTTAAATGGGAAAAAAATAGAACAATGCATAAGGGAAATAAAACTAACAAAAAGGGAAGAAAGTCATGTAATAGACAAAAATAGAAAAGCATAGCAAATTGATACCCTCATCAAACAACCTAAAACTTACCATAAATTCAATGATATGTCTTCAAAAATCATGTTTATCAAAGAACAAAAAATAAATTAATTAAAATAAATAAAGTAAAATAAAGAAGAAGAAAAAACAAATAAATAAATAAAAATATGGATATATAGAAATAAATAAGTAACTCAAATAGAAAATAAGTTAATAAATAAACAAAACTTAGGGGGAAAAACCCGCATCATAGAGGAAAATTAAAAAGATCGTCATGTGTATATTGTTTAAGGAGTTCTAAAATATATCATAAAATATCTCATGGGTAGTTCAAGATAATACTGAAACATCCCCTTTACATTACACGAACGTCTAAAATACTTCATAGAACATCACATGTATACTGGGTGTGAATATCACAAAATACATCATATAGCAACAAATATCTGCAATATGAACGTCACATGTATACTACTTAAACATCATATATAAAATATGTCAGAACATTAGCAAAAAGGGGCTTTCTCATTTCTACCCCTGTTTTGACAACCGTTTGTGATTTTGCCCTCGTTTTTTTTACTTTATGATTTTACCCCTGTTTTTTTGCAACGAAGCACCACTTTACCCCTATCCAGTTAAAACCCTCTAATGGTGTTGACTTTTGGACAATCGGACAACTTTGCCCTTGCGTTTTTGCCCTTGTTTTATTATGTTCTTTGTGTTTTTACCCCTATTTTGGGATTGCAAGATGTCATCTTTTGCACAGAATTTTTAGAAAAAAATCAACAACATTTCAACTATCAATCCACATAAACACAATCAAAGGAGCAAACTTTTGTGAAATTTCCCCGCAAGCTTTGGGATCATAAATGCCAAAGGCAGGAGGTTGTTGATTATTCAATCGAACTGAAGCAGATAGGCCAGTGAAGGATGCACTGCAAGTGCAATCTACAAAATCATTTTCCTTCATCAGGATTTCAAACTCGGTACATTCAACGGACAAATTATTCTTCGTTCTCGATGACACTAAACACCCAACCAGTCCTATGAACAGAGTGCTGCGGAAACCAGATCGAGCCAAACCGCAAGTCAGTTGTCCTCAATCTGAAAACGTGGGAGTCGTCAAGGTGCCGAACTTGTATCGTTGACATCGTCGAACCGCACCTGACCACAGCTCAGAAGCTCAGTCGACGGGGGCGGCCCATGGCGAGGCGGCGAGCTTGACCTCGGCAACGACCGCGCGGTCAAACGTGGCGGGCCACGACGGGGACTTTTGGCCCCGGCGGCAGCGTTGAGCTTGAGCGCGGCGACGTCGAGCTGGAGGCGTGGGCGAAGAGGCCCGGCGGCTCCACCCGCAGCTCGGCGGGGTTTGCCGCCAGCCATGGCCACCGCCGCGCGCGCAGGGCCTCCTTGAGGGCGCGAGGCCCCCCTCCTCCAGCAAGGGCGCGAGCCCCCTACAGCAGCAGCCGCCGTCAGCCGCGCCGCCGGAACCCTAGCCCATCGAGATGGAGGGCGAGCAAAGGGCGTCGGGGCGTGGGGTGGGGGCGGCAGGAGGAGGGAGCGGGCGATGGAGGAAGAAGGGGCCGGGGATGGAGGAAGCTCGCCGCCGCCAGCCGTGCCGCCGCCGGAGAAGTCGTGCGGGCGGCCAGTCGGTCGCCGCCTCGCGACTTTCTTCCGTGCGGACGGGAAGTGAAAGCCCCGAAGTGAACGGAAGGGAAGGACTGAAGGGTATTACAGTCCTTTTGCCCTGATGTCTTTTTTCTTTTTATTTTTTCACCACTTATTCAATCCACTTTGTACTAAAACAGGGCAAACGACAGCTTCATAGAAACAAAGTGAGTGTAAAATCGCAAAGTTAAAAAAAGAGGGGCAAAATCAACATTGCACTTAAAAATAGGGGCAGGAACACTAAAATTCCTTCATGTTGCGTTGCAATGGGTCGATAAAAAGCATATAATAATTTTTATTTGACTAAAGATTTAGATGTAAGAGAAATAATTATTTATGTCAAAGGATTAATTTTTTCAGCGTGAACATCCATGGCAGTTGTGGTTCTTCTCCTCCACCTCATCGACCTCTCTTCACACATGCCTAATGTCATCTTCAGCTCACCCGTGCAGGGCACGACGTCCTACCTCCGTATCTTCTAAAGTATGCACTCCCACCGTGCTACTACATTTTTTAACGTAATACTCCTCTGTCTCTCTGAGATTGACGTTTGAAAACTGTGCCCACTCACAATCCCGGTTCCCGAGCGGTGCGTGCGTGGTCGGAATGCCAGTACTGCATGTAGTCCACCACAGACGAGCAGTCTCTCATATAGAGCGTCATCATGGGTGCTGGCCCCAACAGGATGCTTCACATATATATAGGTCCTAAGCTTGCAGAGATTAGAGCCCCAGTTATCGAGCTCGGCTCTACACTGTTGCTCCATAGCATTGCACTCCGTGAATACCATGTCGGGCGTTTTGTCATCATGGCCTTCAAGCCATGGAATCTCCTATTCTTCCATGCAATGAGGTGCCTGTAGCCGCATCATGGCGGCAAGACCAAGAGTAAGGCTGAGACTTACTGGCACACAAGTTTGATTTGAACTGACAAGTGCGCATAGCTTGAAGAAACCGTCCTAGTTATATGCGAAATAATCAATACCAACAACTTAGTAACAACAATATTTATTTTATGTTATAATACTAATATATTCCTAGTTAATTGCAACGAGATAGTAATAAAAACATTTTTTATTATAAGTAAGACTCAACGTTCAAGAGACATTTATCTTATTTTTATAATATAAAAAAGACATTGATCTTTTTTTTATAATAAAGGAATAGTTACGTCATTGTCAGGAAATAAAAGAAATAAACAAATTCTATTCCTAGTTAATTCTAACAAGATAGCAATCAAAACATTTTTTATTATAAGTAAGACTCAATGTTCAAGAGACACTTATCTACACCACACCGTGCGGTGACACCTTACTAAATCCTAAGGCCCAAGCCCAACACCGTTGGGTCAAGCTTGTGTTCACAGGGGTCGTTGATGCTGATGTGGAGTCAGTTAGACGAATGAGTCGACACGATTTGAATTCAAGCTTAGGCGGGAACAGTTGGTGTGAAGGCCGGAGTGTGGTGACCGCGCCCAGAGCGGCGTTCAGGCAGTGCAGTTGCTTTGGCAGCAACTTGTATCACGTTTTTTTAAATTTTGTGTGTGCGATAGTGACTATTTTAGCTATTGGTATAAATAGCCGGGAGTTAGAGGAGCGTGTTAGCGCCTTGGAACAGTTGTAATCACTTTGTGTATTGTGTTTAATCGAAGGTGAAAAGGGGAGCCGACGCCCTGTCGGTTGCTGTGAGTCCACTCTGTGTTCATCGTGTTCTTGCTTTGATTTCGAGTTGTAGGCTTAGCCACTGTGATATTTGCTTGTGATTGTCGATCTGTTTTCCAACATTTGGTATCAGAGCCAAACAATCATAAGCAAAGCGTCGTGTTGATCCATCATGGGAGACCGGGGAGCCGAGAGTGGGAATGGAGGTGACGGCGGCTGGATTCATTATCCGCCGCTCACTTCTATCAACTATACTAGTTGGAGCATCCGGGTTCAGGTGATAATGGAGGATCAGGGCGTGTGGGAGGTGGTCGAGCCGACGGGAGAGACGTCGAAGCAAGGAGCATAGGCGGTTGCAGCAAGAAAGGTGAAGGACACCAAGGCGCGGGCGCATCTGCTTCAGTGCTTGCCAGACGACCTGCTGATGCAGGTTGCCACAAAGAAGACCGGGAAGGAGGTCTGGGAATCGCTCAAGGCGAGGTTCGTGGGGGAGGAGCGAGTGAAGGAAGCCAGATTGCAGACTTTGAAGAGTGAGTTTGATGTTCTGAGGATGAAGGAGGAAGAATCGGTCGACAGTTATGCTGGCAAACTGACGGGCATGTCAGTACGCTATGCAAATCTGGGCGGTTCACTTGATGATGCAGCGTTGGTGAAGAAGATTCTTGACACGGTGCCTGAGAGATTCATCAATGTGATAGCAGCGATCGAGCAATTCTTTGATCTCAAGAAGATTGCCTTTGACGAGGTGGTTGGGAGGTTGAAGGCCTTCGAGGAGCGAACCAGAAAGAGTTCGAGCAGTGCAAGAACTACTAGTGATGGTCAAGCACTGTTGACACAAGCTGAGTGGGAAGCCCGACAGAAGAAGGTGTCAGGAGAGAGCTCTAGTGGTGGTAGATGACATGGCGGTGGCCGTGGACGGGGTCGTGGCCGCGGTGGAGGGAACAGTGGCCGGGGCAGCAATGCTGATGGTGGCAAGGATGGTGCGGTGAAGTGTGACAAAAGCCACATCAAATGTTGCAAGTGCAAGAAGAATGGACACTATGCCAACAGGTGTCCTAATGAAGAGAAGAAGGAGGAAGAAGCACACCATGTCAAGAAGGTGGATTATGAACCTGCAGTACTGCTCGCTGAAATGGAGGAGCCAGGACGACTTGAGCGTCTGTTGTCGAAAAAGATTCAGGTTCAGGAGGAGTTGTGTCTGAATGAAGTGCAGACAGGTTCATAACTACATTTTACTGGAGATAGGACAGTACGTGGTGATCTGTGGTACCTGGATAATGGTGCTAGCAACCACATGACTGGAGATAAACAAAAGTTCAGAGACATCGACACCACCATTGGTGGCAAGGTATGGTTTGGTGATGGCTCATCTATAGAAATTCATGGTAGAGGGTCTATTCTGTTTCAAGGTAAATCAGGAGAACAGTGGGTATTGTCTGATGTCTATTTTATCCCTAAGTTGAAGAGTAACTTGATAAGTTTGGGTCAATTAACTGAGATAGGGCATAAGATAGAAATGGATGATGATTACATTGAGGTGATTGAGAAGAAAAGAAATAGGCTAATCATGAAAGTTCAGATGACTGCTAACAGATTGTACAGGATACACTTGGATGTTGTAGAACCTGTGTGTATGTTAGCAAATGCTAGTGATGAGTCATGGCTGTGGCGTGGTAGGCTTGGACATGTTAATTTTAAGTCAATGAAAATGTTGGTAGAGAAAGAGATGGCTGGGGGGTTACCTTTGATTGAACACCCAGAACAAGTCTGTCATTCTTGTCTGGCTGCTAAGCAAACCAGAAAATCATTTCCAAAGTTATCTTTGTGGAGGGCAGATGAACCTTTAGAGCTTGTTCATGTTGATTTGTGTGGTCCTATTACACTTGAGACAGCTGGGGGCAACAAGTATTTTATGCTGTTAGTAGATGATTGCACTAGATATATGACAGTCCCAATTCTGAAATCTAAAGATCAAGCCTGTTCTGCTTTTGTTAAGTACAAAGCTGAGGTAGAAAATTAGTTGGGTTACAAAATTAAGGTGGTGAGATCTGATAGAGGTGGTGAGTTTTTAGCAGCAGCTTTTAGGGATGTTTGTGAAAATGCTGGAATCAAAAGGCAATTCACTGCTCCCTACTCACCACAGCATGCTCCCTACTCACCACAGCAGAATGGTGTTGTTGAGAGGAGAAACAGGACTGTCATGGAGATGTCTAGGTCAATACTAGAGTGTATGAATGTACCAGGGTGTTTTTGGGGAGAAGCTGTAAGGCATTCTGTGCATTTGTTGAATAGATTGCCAACTA
>JAKNSH010094747.1:0-10157 GCA_027790015.1 Cymbopogon flexuosus
CGGAAAAGAAGCTCCGCAGACCCGGCCGGCGGCCGGTATGGCCGATGGCGTCGCTGCGTGCGTGCGTGACCACCAGTCCACCATGCCATGGCACCGCTACCGCACGGCGCGGCACCACCGCCCGGACCGATCCTTCCTCCATCTGAAATTCTGAATTCTGATGCTGTGATGTGTGATCTACACGATGCCCGCGTCCGTGTGCCATGAGTACGCCATAGTTGAGAGGCGCAGTTGCATTGTGCCTGTCAGCCGCGGCTCCGGCCGGCTTCCCGCCCGGCGTCGCGCGCGCTCACGCAGTCACGCAACAGCGTCACCCCTGTGGCCTGTGCAGGAGCAGGGGCAGGGCGAGCACTCTGCAGTGAGTTGTCACGTCACACGCTGCTCGGCAAGTTTTCCCGTCTTGTGCAAGAGCGCCATGCCGAGCCTGTATTCATATTCCTCGCCACAAAATCCACACGTTCCATTCCAAACACGTTTTTCGCCGAGCATTCGTTTTCGGACAAGTATACTGTGCGGTCCAAGCTGCTAGTGTTACATACAGGTTTCTGCTACGGCAGCACTTGGCTTCATGGATTCTTGTATCCAGAGACCAGAGTCACGCACTCATGCTACTGCAATACGGATGCTTTTTTACTTGCTTAGCCGTTGGAGTTGCTACTACTGCAGCCAGCAACAGCGATGATTAATTGAAGCAAGGATGATCAGGTTAATGTAACCTAACCCAACCTGGGTGGACAGAAAGGACTATGAGTTCACATGCATCTGTTCACGTCACATGCTCGATTAATTTAATGGCTAAGCCACCTTCTAATACCACAGCTTGTGATCCTGTCCGAACAACAGCCCAGACAAAAACTATATTCTACCCCCTCCGTCCCCAATTGACCGTCCCCGTTGGTTTTCATGCCACAAGTTTGACCCGATTTATACAAAATACATACAATATTTTTATCACCAAATAAATTTGTTAAAAAACTAGACGTAAAGATCTTTCTGATGATACTAATTATATATTATAAATATCAATATTTTTTAGTATAATTACCGGCAGTATTTCTCGGGAAGCGCATGACGACAAACATTTAGGGACGGAGGGAGTAGGCTTTTAGCTATCTAGACTATATATGCTCCTGCTGTGATTTGTAAAATATTAGCAAAAGCGTCACGCCGGCACCCCTCTAAAATCTACATCCTCTCCGAAACGAAGAATTCAAACACACGTCCCGAGTATAATGGACACTGGAATTAAACAAATTTGCATCATCCTGGAACAACAGACGACAGACATCCTTCCAGCCAGAGCCAGGTACATGAATGCTCTGAACATTCTGCAGACCCGCATGGCTCTGCCTCCTCTCCAAGCTGTTATTTTGTTCCTTGCTTTGTGCACAGACAAAGGCATCCTTGGGCTGCCTGCCTGGTTTCGTTTTCTTGCTCATTAGCCTCTTTGCGTATACCTTTAAAGAAAGAGCAAAATGGAGATAAAAAAGGGACATAAAGACAAGGAAAGAGGTCCAGATCAAAGTATAAAGGGGATATGATACTCTCAAAGGTCTTTGTTGGTTTAGGCCCCTAAGGCATATGTCCCTTTTTACTTAATAACGGCTCCTTCAAATTAACGCAAAGAAGGATTATTGCTTGTAAATACACAAAAAAAAAACTCTCATAAGCTTCTGCAGTAAAAAAATATTAACACAGTAGAAGCTTCTGCAGAAAAAAATATTAACACAGTATAAGCTTCTTCATTCATTATATTAAAACAAAAACATCTTCATGTTAATGAGTTAATCAATAATAACCACAGGGTGCGACACTTTGGAGTTGATTACAGTTACAAAGATATTTTGCGCTCCAAGAACTAGGGTGAGGAAAAATCAAAGAAAAGGCTAAATTAGTGTTAGTAGATGTTTAATGGACAATTTATACAGTTAAGGGAAAAAAGCTTGCTACTCAACAACTTAAATAAGAAAAATATGAGTAGTTAAAACAAAAGGAAATGGTGGACAGACTTACATACATGCATGAAGCTATGCAAATATAGCATGCATGCATGAAAGTTTTTGACGGCATCACATTTCACACCCAAATTTGTTTGGTTTAGGGCCTCTAGGATCTAGGCTTTACCAGTGCCAGTGCCCTTTGGGCTGTGGCTTGACAAAGAGACGTCCCCATCCTGTTCTCCCCATGCACGCTAACGCTAGGAGTAAGATCCATCTAGCTAGGGGCCATTTGAAAAGCCCTCAAAGTTGCAAAGAGAAAGAGAAAGGATAGATCACCTTTTTGTTGGTTCTGTTGTCTCTAACCGAGCTTTTCCAAATCGCTGATCTCTGATAATGTTTGTCTACAACAACTGCTCAGATTTTTTTTTTGTATTGGCTGGTAAAGGACTAAAGGTAACCATGATTAACCTACCACCTTTACTTATCCGGACTTGGTGATCCGTGAAACTTCTTTTGCATTATTGGCCAACCATGCAGCTAGCTATGACCTTGAGCTTCGCATCTGCTGTGAACTACCAGTGACCTTGTTCCAAGGTTCTAATTTAACTTACTGCTGGGCGCTGGCTTGGGATCTCGTTAACCTTTTGCAGTAACCTTTTTGACTAATCACTACGCTCAAGACGACAGTGCCAGGAAGAACAGGCTCCCTTGAGATCCTCCCCATCCATTAGACAATCATCAAGAAAAAGTGAACTTTGGAGCTCTTTGATTGAGGAACAGTAAGAATGTCTGTCAAATGGACTTCTTTTGTCATGGAGAGAACAATTGCAATTCGCTCTGTAGTGTGGCAGGTTATTGCAATTTGCAGGGGCGTCTCAATTGTGAGCTTCACTTCACCAGGTGCCACATTCAAGCAAATAGCTTTCAGATTTTGTAAGCAAAGAGTATTTTGCTACCTTAATCCGGGCTTTCGACTTAAGACGAACAGAGTTAGTTCTGAGGCTTCGGCAACCGTAAATTGGCTGACCACCTGCATCAGCAAAACAGCCAGGCAGGCAGGCAGCCGAGCAGGAAAGGCTGCAGGGCATCAGTGCAGCAGGTTCATTAAACTCAGCTGGTCTTATAACCAATGCGGAAGACAGAAGCATGACCACTGTTTGGCCCACCCCCAACTGCCAACTATTACTCCACAGATGAAAGTACTAACCATATAAACATAGGGTTACTTTGTGTAAAAAGTTCCATTTTTACATATACTATATTCAAATAAAAGAATTGTGTTGCAACGACCAGAGAAGCTTATCACACCTTGCAACAACAGCAAGCCGTAGTCCAGAGAAAAGGATTTAAAAAAGATTTGCCCAAATGACGCTGCAGGCACTGTCAATCTCTTCAAATGTGATGTTCCCTCCACCACTTCACCCACCTCCCCTCTCCCTCGCGGCCCATTCCTCTGCTTCCTTCTCAGCTCTCACCCTGCTCCGGCCTCCGCTCCCACTACGTTTCAGATTCCCAAGAAGGCAAAGGAGCCCCTGCCTTCCACCACCACCACCACCAGCAGCAGCAGCTTTGGAGCCAAAGAAGCAGGCAGCCTTTGACCCTCCACGGTCGCCATGGCCGTGGTGGCCGCCGGCGCCGAGGCCTTTGACCCCGCGGCGCCTTCGCCGTCCCGCGCGCCGGCGTCGCGCCAGGACGTGCAGACGGCCATCGCCAAGGCCGTCGAGCTGCGCCAGCTCCACGCCGCCCTCCTCCAGCGCGGCGCGCCAAATGCCCGCGCCGCCACACGCAGCCCGGCCGTCATCCGTCTCCCGCCCGTCGCGTCCCCCGCGCGCTCCAGAGCAGCGGCGGACGAGGAGTACCCCGTGTTTACTCCGGTGAGCTAGCTTCTTAACACGTGTTACCTATATGGATCAAGGCCTCGAGCTCACTGTAACTGTAACTGACAATGGCGTCTCTTGCTTGCTTGCTTGCCGGGCTCGGTCACCGCCAGGCCTACGACGATGAGGAGCGCGTCGCTGCCGTTGCGTTGAACCACATTTGCCAGGACAACCGAAGCCGGTCGGAGAACTGGGCCGGGGTCGCCATGGATCACGGCGGCAGCGACGACGCGGCCATGTCCGACTACGACGGCCTCCACGCCTTCTCGTCCTCCAACAGCGAGGTGCTCTTCCCTTCCTCCAACGACCACCGTCTCCGGAACAGAGGCACGGCGGCGTACAAGATCCACCCGGCCTTCATGCACTCGGCGCCGTCGGCCGACCGCTTCCTCGCGTCCGCGGGCCGGCGGGCGGCCTACACTTCGGAGCTCAAGCTGCCGCCGGCGACGTGCGGCAACGCGTTCCGGCCCGCCACGATCAGCAGCGCCAGGGTGCCGCCCCCGTCGGAGCACTCGCGGACGAAGCAGAGAGGGCCGCCGCAGATCCTCTCGTGGCTCTTCCCCAAGTCGAGGAAGAAAGCGAAGCCGCCGGAGATGGTGACGTCGCCGACGGCCATCGAGCGCGGCAACATGCCGCAGCTGCTGACAGAGTGGGGGGCGCTGTCTCTCGAGTCGCTCAAGAAAGAGCTCGCCGAGGCCAACGCGCACCGGGACGCCGCGCTGCGCGAAGCTGCCGAGGTGAGGTCTTCGCTGGGGGAGCTGGCCACCAAGCTGGTGAGCGTGGAAGCGTACTGCTCGGAACTCAAGAAGGCGCTGCGGCAGGCCACCAGCTCGCCGTCCGTCTCCCGGAGATCGACGAGATCAATCGACGCAAGCCGAGAGCACCCGATGCCGGTGAGCCACGAGGTGATGGTGGAAGGCTTCTTGCAGATCGCGTCCGAGGCGCGGCTCTCCGTGAAGCAGCTCTGCAAGGCGCTGATCCAGCAGGTGAACGAAGAATCCAGCGATGGCCTGTCCGACAAGCTGAACCTGCTGCTGCGGCCGTACCAGCTCGCGCTCGTCGGCGGCACTGCCAAGCACTGCTCCAAGGCCGTGCTGTACCATCTCGAGGCGATCATGAACCAGGCCATGTTCCAGGACTTCGAGAACCCCGCGTTCCAGCGGAACGGCGCGCCGAGGTGCCTCGACCCAGCGGAGGATCGCCGGCAGAGCTTCGCCGCCTTCGTGGCGCTGCGCAACCTTAGCTGGAACGAGGTTCTGAGGAAGGGCACCAAGTACTACAGCGAGGAATTCAGCCGTTTCTGCGACCGGAAGATGAGCGGCGTCGTGGCGACGCTGGGCTGGTCACGGCCATGGCCCGAGCAGCTGCTGCAGTGCTTCTTCGTCGCCGCCAAGTGCGTCTGGCTGCTCCACCTGCTGGCCTTCTCCTTCGGACCGCCGCTGACGATCCTGCGCGTCCAAGACGGCCGCGCATTTGATGAGATGTACATGGAAGACATCCTACATGACAGGCAGCAGCAGGTGCAGAGTCCTTGTCAAGTGAAGATCATGGTGATGCCGGGGTTTTACGTGCAAGATAGAGTGCTTAAGTGCAGGGTCCTCACAACCAGATCAGCAGCATAATTCTGGAGTTTTCTTTGACCAACAGCTAGTGTGGTGTCAACTTCCACTTGTAACTTTTTTTTTTCTTGTGCCAAAGGTTCAGAAACTTCAGGTGCTGAACCGCATGTTTTCTGTAGATTTGGAGTGAACAACTAACAAAGTGAACCCTGAGCTTTCTTTGACCAACATGTTCGGATTACTCCTTTGTTATGTTATGATCAACAAAAATGTTACATTACAATCCAGGATATTTTCAGATTTTATGAAATCCTCATCCCTGATTTGGCTAGAAACCAAGAAATATTCTGAACATTTTCAAGCCAGCATCTGCATTTCTGCAGCAGAAAACTGAGCATCACTACCGTAGAGAACTAGACAAGATCAAAACATACATATGCACATCAGATGCCTATATGACAAAACTGAAACCTGGAATCATACCCAGCTCCTCTCGAATGAGATATCATCGAGCCGGAATGATAAATCCACAACGTAATCCTCTTCAACATCTACTCTACCTTCAATGGTCTCCACAAGGTTTTGGTGGAGCTGAGGCAGCAGCGTTGAAGGCGGGGGTAGTTTCGGTGAACACATGATCCTCTCTGCTGGACCAGAAGGTTTCTCCCAAGCAAGCAAATGCAGCTGGATGGGGCGCACAGCGAGGCGGTGCAAGGAGAGTTTCTGGCTGAGGGAGATGGTGTCGAAGCAACGGACTGTCCCTGAACTGGAGATCATCCAAGGTAGGACCTTCTCATTAGACACCCTTGAGATGATCAGAAGTTTCGATGCCTCCTTGGCACGGTTGAACAGATCACAGAGCCCAGATCGCGTTGATGGTGCTTCGCTTTCCTTGTCATCTTCAACCACAGATGATATGTAGATAAATCCCTAACAAAAACAAGCATGTCAGATTCTCAGCAGATTCCATGGATGATTCTAACTGCTGAAGTATTGCATAGAGTGCTAGTAAAAATTGTAGACCTCTTCAGTTCGGCTAATGGCAAAGCCAAGCCTTGTATCACCTTCTTCAAGTGGGATTTCCAGCAGCAATTCTCCTCCTATGCAGCTGTACCAAAGCCGTGCTGCCTTTACCACACCAATATCCACTCCATGGTAATCTTCAAAACCATAGAGCGTCGCATTAGTGACGTTCGATAGATCAGATAATGAACTTGAATTCACAGATGCAGACGCTGTCTCTCCAGATATCTGCATGTTTCAGAATGTGACAGTGTGAAGACAAAACTGTGAATAGAATTTTTCAAATATGAAACGATGTGAGAGGATCTGAACAAGTTGATTGCCCAGTTTCTAGGCTTAATTATCTAAGTACTGTCAGAAGACTAAAAGCAACTGAAGTCTCATTGTAGTAACAGACAATCTACACTGTGAGATGTCTGAATTAGAGAGCTTGTGTCTGCACCTTGGTGAGAAGAGCTTCACTCTGCACATTCATGAGATTGATAGGTATCCCCGAGGCCTGCGAAGAGCAGAACCATGCATTGGCACGTGCCAGGGTATCATCGAAGGACTCGTAGTGACAAGAATTGTTGTCCAGAGCCTTGGGCAGGACAAGTATCGAGAAGTAGCAGCTGGAGTTGGGCGCGCGCAGCGTGTCACGCATCTTCTTGTCCCATGGGTATGCAACATAGCCATCCTGGAGTTGTGCCTTGCTCAAGGCTGATGCAACTCTAGTGCTCCTCGTTCCTTCATGGAGAGAGGGATGTAAATTTAATTTATGTAGAAAGTTCAAAGTCCACAAACTAGCATGCTCATACTGTATGTGAAATGTACTCAGGAACTAAAGCATCATCATCTGTGCTCAAAAGCACAACCAGAAAGGCACTTAGAAGCATGTAAGAAGAACATCGACATTACTACATGAAAATGCACACAAGTATCAAGTTTATACAGATGCAAGTCACAAAATTTCAGATTCCAGATCAAATGAAAATGAGGATTGATTACTTTGAAACCAATTAGAGCATCTCTAACAGATTATCAATCCTCTATCTCCTAAAAGTCTATATAGATATTCTCGTATTATTGGTAATGTATCTTTTTCTTTTTCTCCAATTTATTACTAATACATTTAAGGTGGATAGAGGAGAGAGGGTGGGTCTTCTATATTTGAGAGAGAATTTTAACTACTTGAAACTTTTAGTTATTGGGGGATATGATGAGTAATCTGTTGGACTAACCACAATCCCATATATTGCATTTTTTTTTTTTGGTATCAGGGATGCGATAAGTAATCTGTTGAACATGTTAATAGTTTTCTCAACTCTTACGTCCCAAATTCATTTCTGATGTAGATGTAAACTTTTCTTTCCCAAGAAAACAGAAAAATGAAAAAAAAATCATTAAAAGGCCATAAAATGATTAGTAAGTCTAGCGTCGAACAGTACCCATACGAGACAAGAAAATGAGCGAAAATTACAATGTATATAGGAGAAAATGGACTGATATTTAGACGATGACCTATTTCTATGACAGCAACACACTTTGTCATTGTTACCGAAACGTCTTTCTTCCATTCTCTATAGTTCACATATACTTCTATCCTTTTGCTACGTTTAAATTTTGTTATGTAGCTGTCTATCTGACGCTGATGGCCATGACCTCCTCAGTTTTCTCTCGGTGAGACAAAAGGACACAAAAATAGCGCATATCAGCATTTATAAAGGAATAACGCCCTGAACAATACACTGAAAGATCAGCTTATAAGAATATTCTCAGGTCAAATTAAACTTCAGATTTAACAAGAAGTTTGTGTTTTCACATGTGACGTGTGCGGGGCATCAGACATGCACACTGTGCTTAATTGAAGCAGCCACGGCGCCACCGGCCCACCGCACGACCACCAGCCAGAGCATTCGGCGTCAAGGCGAGAGAGAATGGAAGGGTACGGGAGAGATAGGCGCAGCTGAGGGCATGGACTGACTTCTAGCTCTAGGCGCTGTGCAGGCAGCGAGAGGGGGAAACGCCATGGCCGTGGCGCCCATCCTCTCACTCATGTTTGTTCAAAATTCAGATGCAGCAACTTCGAAGAAGCAGCTGTTCAGAGCGATGAACAGAGCAGTCCGTGGCCAGTTACTCGGTTACCTTGTAAGACGAGGCACTCGCTCTCGAGGCGATCGACGAATCCAAGCAAGTAGTTGGGGTCGTGCAGCGACCGCAGCACGTACTGCTTCCTGCCCCCTCCGCCGGCGGCGCCGGGGCTGGCATGGTGCGGCACGATGCAGGCCTGCAGCTCCCTGCCGCCCCGCACGCGCACCTCCACGGAGGTGTCCCCGCGCTTGAACGCCGCGTGCAGCGCCTTGTGCAGCGCGGCGCGCCCGCCCTTGAACGGCGCCTCGAGCTCCAGCGCCGCCCCGCCGCCGCCGCCGGCGGAGCCGCGGCCCACGCGGACGGCCTCCACCACGTCCCCCTCCTGCACGACGCCCGTGCCGCCGCCCCACTCCTCCGCCTTGGAGCTCCCCGCCACGCACTCCAGCGCCACCACCGGTGCCTCCGCCTCCCGCCGCCTCCTACTCCCTTCCCCCGCCTCCGTCATGGCTAGTCCCGGGTCCCGGCTCGCGGCTCTGCTCCTCCCCTGCCAGAGCCCAGCGAAAGGGTCGCCCTCGGCTCGGTTGCTTTTATCGAGTCGAGTGGAAGGACGGCAGCCGGGGACGCGCCCCCACGTGCCGCCCGTGAGGCCGTGACACACCTGAGGCTGGATTCGGCTAGTGGTGGCGGGATCTCGGAGCCGCCGCCGGCGCAGCGGTTTCGAGCCCCAGCCGGCCAGCCCCCGATCGATCGGCAGCGCGCGCGCTCCGAGATTCCTCGGTCTCCTCTCTCGTCTGCTCGTAGTCTATTCGCTCCGGCCGGTCCACGGCCTCCACGGGCTAGATTTTCTCGCTGCACGGTGCGGGACTGCGGGAGGTTTAAAGAAGGAGGCGGCGGGCAAATCGCCGTCAGCCAGTCACGGTGGACGAACCCGACCAATCGCGTGGCATCCAAGTGGCGCGCGGGCGTTGTCTGGCTGCCATGTGGGGCCCGCGACCTTAACGGTGAGCACTTCTGCACTTGCGTGAGCGATGTAGCGCCTCGTGTGGATGGATTTTTTTTTACCATCTCGGGTCCTTTTCAGGTCGGTCATGATTCATGAACTCGTCGTGCTCATGCTCGTGCAAAGGCCTCTTTCTAGGCCTTGTTTAGATTGCAAGAAATTTCACTCTCTCTCCATCACATCACCATCACATCAATTTTTAGCCGTTTGCCTGGAGTATTAAATATAGGTAAAAACAAAAACTAATTATACAGTTTAGTTGGAGACGAATCTTTTAAGCCTAATTAATCCATGATTGGACAATATTTGTCAAATAAAAACAAAAATGCTACAGTGCCCAGAATTCTAACTTTCTACTCTTCAACTCCTATCTAAACAAGGCCTACTCTGTTTCTTTTTATTTAAAATTTTACTTAAAAAAAAGGAATGGCCGGCAGAGCGCTGGTACAAAGAGTTATGTTTCCATCTTGCATTGATTGTCCGGATCCGTAGTTCCGTACATATGAATCATCGATCCTGCTTTAGTTTCTAAGGACAGTCCCAATGCAAGACTCTACCATAGAGTCTAAGACTATTTATTATACTTCTATTTATGATATTTTACTGATGTGGCACTAGATTTATTGAAGAGAGAGGGTTAAAAAGCAAGACTCCACGTCTTATTTAGACTCTAAATCCACAGTATTCG
>JAKNSH010094940.1:0-10787 GCA_027790015.1 Cymbopogon flexuosus
AAACTCCCTTTCTTAATCAAAATACGCGCAAATCTTTTGCGTGATTGAGAAAAAAAAAAGCAATACAAGACATTTGAAAGGAACAATAACTAACATCTTTGCGTTCAAACAGAATAATTAACATATGTGCTCCACATCCAATGAAAATAGTCTATGTTTTACACAGCTAAAACAAAAAGGAATACAGTAAAAAAAAGGAATACCTTTTGCATCCATTTTGTCAAATTTCTCAGGATTCGTCCAGTACAAACCAGCATATCTCTTCTTGCTGATAAGAAGGTAAGGAAAATAGACCTTCTCAAACTCCAGTTTGATGGGCTGTGAGAAAGATGTCATAAGCAACGTGTGAGTTGGAACTTAAATGAAAATGAAAGCTTAGCTGGATGCGTTACATATCCTTTTTGTTTTAATAAAGGTTAGAGACCATTTTAGAAAAAAAAAATGTCATCCAGGTCAGTTCACTAAAGTTATAAAAATATGCACCACAGGAATATAACATGAAAAGATCAGGTAACTCTTAGTGGCCATTTATAAGATAAGTCAAAGTAACTACCTAAGGCATCACAAAAATCAGTTAGAAAATGTAGTTGCTTTGTGACACAACAAAAATTATGGATAGTGTTTTGCCTTTCTAAAAGGATGTGGAAAATTTTTCATTCTATTTGATCACACTTTCAAATTACCTATAATTGGCCAGATGGGAATGGAAGTACAGACAGAGATAGATAAGACAGAAATTGGAGCTAATAAAGCTAGAAACTACTATGAGAGGCAGTAGCCTTGCATTTAGATGTTTAAGGGTTCAGCTTTTTTTTTTCTTAAAAAGGAGCATTCTCACAACTAGTTTCAGTGAGGTCATGGTTGGAGCTTGATCGCAAAGGGTCATGGATGGTTTAAGTACGACAGTTCTACAAGAGGACAGACAAGCCAATGTTCTACTCAAATGTTGTATGACTCATTCCAAAGCCTCATGTTGGTAAGTGTTTCTCTGTTCACCTTGGTAAAAGTTCCACTAATATAATCTGCAGCTTCTCTTCCTAACTTCATTGCATCTTCAACCGTAGAAACACCAAACTGTACCATCACAGAATCAGTGTCCCCGTAAATTACCTGCAAAGTTGCCAAATTTGATGTATCAGTTATATCGAAATGAATGAAAGGAGTCTTTGAACCCAAAAAATAAGCAGGCAGGAAAACTCACTGATAATTTTTTTTTAAAAAAAAGGCTACAGTGCTAATACCTAGACTTCCAAGAAATTGAACATAAGGGAGGGCAAGATATCATGAGAACAAAGTCTTGAGCATGCTCGTGGTCTTGAGTGCGCAGTGAAGCTCTAATTCAGTGTCACTATGCTGATGTCTAGCTGAAACTAGTTAAATCAAATTTATATGTGCCCAATGCATAGTGTCAGTTTTATTTTACTTTTTTGACGCAATGGCAGGAGCTCCGCCTTTCAAAAGAGAGGAATAGAGTCAGTTTTAGATAGTGGTTTGTATGGGTTGAACCTTTTATATATTTGTTGGGTTGCTTTTCAGTTGATGTCCCTAGATCATAGGGCTGCAATACTCATAGATCAATCATGAACATACAGGGTATTATAGTACAAGGGCAAAAGGTGACGGCTTGAACTTTGTGAGATCAAGCAGAAAAAAAAAATAGGGAATCTGACAGATTTGTATAAGAACAACGCAACACTACTTTACCTCTGCAGTATGCTCATAACCTCCTACTGTTGTGAATTTATCTTC
Organism: Cymbopogon flexuosus; assembly: GCA_027790015.1. Classification (NCBI taxonomy): domain Eukaryota; kingdom Viridiplantae; phylum Streptophyta; class Magnoliopsida; order Poales; family Poaceae; genus Cymbopogon; species Cymbopogon flexuosus. The sequence continues at coordinate 1,750 of JAKNSH010094940.1, forward strand.
AACAAGCTTTTTTGTATGTTCAATCATCTGTCGTCCTGTGTGACCAAAAAGCTTCAGTGCAAGAAATCATACAATGAATTTCTTAATTATGTTAAACTAAGGCTTACCATAGCTGGTCACGCTTGAAGAAATCTCTAAGCAAGGTAACTGACCAACAGTTGCTCCAGTGAAACCATAAACTGAGTTCGCACTAATCTAAAACATAAGATTCAAAAATGCCATTGTTCAAATCTGAATCAATGTTTTGATGGAATGAAGGGGGAGAAAGATATGAAAGTACTTTCAGTGCAAGCTGACGACCATCGAGAACAGCCCTTTCGAGTGGGTCCTTTGCTTCCTGAACAAATAATTGGCAAGTTTAAGACGTTTAACATGGGACAGAGACTTAGCACTGCATTGAGAAAAATACCTAGATATATAGCTAGCCATGCAACTAGATAGCTAGGAGCTAGCTATGCAACTAGATAATTTCAGATACTGTAACCGTTCTAAATTGTGGGTTATTTTGGATTTTCTAGGTACATAGCTTAGCTATGCAACTAGATATTTTTTTTGAAATAAAGCTATGCACCTAGATATACACTATGTCTAGACACATAGTAAAAGACTATGTATCTAGAAAAGCCAAACAAAAAGTACAATTTGTCTACAAAAGCCAAAACGACTTATAATTTAGAATGGAGGGAGTACAATTTTCTTACAGATTCATTGAGAAAAATACCTTTAAATCTGCTTTTGCCCTCTTCCGAGCTGCTAATAATTCTTCAAGGATCTCAGGAAGTATACCCTGATATTGTGTTCATAAGCTTTGTTAGAGAACAAGTCTTCTGTACAGAACACCTATTATCAAGACAGGATGCAAATACCTTCTGTAGTTCTGGTTTCACAAATATTTCACCAGATGGGGTTTTATTGACGCTTTCTGGAGGTAAGTTGAGTTTACGGGCGTCCTCAGGGGGCACCTCCAAAATTAAATAATAACAGTAAATTGTTGTTCATTGTAGAGAGTAGAGATTAAAAAAAAAACTTTAGAGCATGCAGCAATAATTATAACAATATAAGCATCAGAAATCCACAGAAAAATTACCAAAGTACAGTAGCAAAGGTTATATGCCATCATAATGGATGGATACAAAGAAGCGAAGTCCAAAGTTGCAATGGGCTTCTCATAAAATCCAGCCCTTGCCTCCAAAACCTAAAAATTGAAGGGGGGGCATAGATTACAGCAAATCCTTATAGTACAAAGAAACAAAACTAAATTGTTCATTGCATGATCAATTTAGAATGTGGGTAAACTGATGAAAATCTTGCCTCACAGATGGAAAGAGTGCTAGCATACACAAAAGCATGTTTCTAGAGTGGAAAACCTTGCATATGTATTTCACTTCCACATGCATCAAGAACAAATTTTGAAGTGTGGATAGCTTAACTAGTCATCTATTTCCTTTAGCTTTTGATGACAAATATCTATAACCCTCAGTTCAAGGCAAGCAATGCAAAGATAGTTTCAGTGTACAGAGCAAACTAAAAAAAGATTGCAATAGATAAATACAAATGTCCTGATGACTGCAATAGTTGTGGGCAGGAAATGACAAATGGGATGCAAATGATAATGTCCAACTTACAGTTGCACCCTCAAAGGTATCTTGCCCGGACCCTTGACCCTTTATATTTGGTATAACAAGGTTTTTCTGTTTTGCTTTTCTGAGTAGTTGTGAGAGGACCTGTGGTACAAATGAAACTATTGTTAGGGTACTAGAGTGTGATATTTCCAATAGCATGATTGGCTTGTTCTCACCTTAATACTTTGTCCCCTTGAAAGTAGAAACGAAATGGGAACACCAGTGACCCTCGCCATTTCCACATAATTGTAGATATACATCAATTTATCTAACAGTCTTTGAGGAAGATAAGCATCCTGTTTTTATGAAGGCAAAACTCAACTGGTTTGATGTAGGCTCCAAAAAAATGCTACATATCCAGATTACACATTTTTCTCGAACACGTAGGAGGAAAATCAGCTGATACAGTGAAATCAATAACAGCACAGTTTCATGCAATCTTGTAACTAGCTACTGGCAGACCTACTGGCCAGTAGGAAATTGAAAAGAAAACGCACAAATAGACAGTAACATTTTTCCAAAGCCCTAGTGTTGCTGAGAAATTTCCAAAATGCAAAATTGGTGCCCAAACATTGACATTGTACTTGTTAATGTTAAAAGTGACATGTAGTGCAATATGTAAGTATTTATTTATTTGGACAAATTGGTCCAATGGTGCCACTTAAAGTGGCCACAACATACCAATATACTCTGTAAAACATCACCAGTTTAGTAACAATTAAAACAAAAGGGTATATTTAGTTGACCTTCAAGCAATAAACTGCCAGCCGCCTTCGTGTCTCTGGGTTTCCATTTTGAAGGTCAGATATAATTGAATGATGAACATCTTCTTTCTGCTCAAAAATTCAATGATTAGGAAAGAAAAGTAAAGGGTTCTCAAAAGAAGGAAAGAATATTAGAATCAATCATTGTTAGCAAATAGTATAGAAATATAGAAATGATATGGATACAAATAAATCCATCTACATAGGTAATTTTGCAAAAGAACATCAATTTTCTAGAAGACTGAAGACATGCCATGCGATCAGAAATATAGTCACCACCAACAGCAACAATAAGAACTGCAAAGCCTTTTATCCGAAGCCAAAACTAACATTGATAAAACACCCAAAAAAAAGTTGAAACAGAAACACATCAAAATGATTACAAGTACAATGACTGAAAGCAATATAGAGCACTTGAAATGGTTGAACTCACTTGCTCTCCAAGGAAGTGTGCCGATACAGAGTTTAATGAATAAGAACTCAGCTTGTAATCCCGTTGCATAGCCTGCATCATATCCAGGTAGTGAAGATAAAGAAACGTATGAAATAATCTCATGAAAACAACAAACACTGATTTAATTGTCAAGCAAAAGTAGATCACAACCTGCAGGAGATCAAATTGCACTCTTCCTTCAATAGTAACATCCTTACTTTCACGCACACCATATTGTCTGGATAAGTACAATGACCTCATCATTATTTTCATTTTAGATGAAAAAAAATTGATAAATCTTTCATTTTCATTTCTTTTACATGAGGGCTTTCATTTCCAATTGCAACTTGCAAGTCAAGAAAGTCCAAAGCATTAACATTTAGTAAGACAATTGTATGATAAAGGCAAAGTAATAAATATTAAATGCATAGAGGAGAGAGGTACAAGAAGCAACCTTGAGGAAAAGGTCGTATCACGGACACGAACACGACTATTTCTGATTCGGCCAAGTATTGGAAACTCTGCAATCTTGAGAACCTCAGCCCTCTGCAAATGTGTGTAATCAAATTGTACTAAATATGGATGATTGTCAAGTTGTCCTAAAAGAATCTGAATACTCTACAGACATTATTGTACCTCAATAAGATAGGGCATGTCAAATTTGCAAATATTGTATCCAATTATGATATCAGGATCCACTTCACGTACGAAATCCTACAAATTGTTTCCAAATAAGAATCAGATAATTTTTCCGGTCAAGTCCTTCGTCTACAATAAGAAACTGTATTTAACTCCTCTCCTTTTGAGGAATAAGTGTGTTTTAACTTTTTTTTTCTTTTGAGGAATAATGATATTTATTTTTAGCAAAAAACAAATGTTAACCACATATAGCAAGTAAAAAGGTAAACAAATACAAAATGTAGATACAAAAGGCAAAGAGAATGGAACCAATACTGGGAAATGAAGAAAAATACCATGGATAAAGGCGCTATAAATTTGTTTTTCAAAGAAGGTAAAGGCAAAATACAAACATACATCATGTTCAACTGAATTTGGCAACTCAAAAGACAGCAGCACATACCCTCCATGCAAGTAGAATATCTCTCTCTGCATCAAAAGACATAACATCAACTCCCACAATGGGAGAGCATGATTTAAGAGTCATGACATTCCGTACAAAAGGTTGGCCTTCTCCTTGATGTGTAACCAAGTTAGCTATCTATTTAAATTCAAAAGGAGTAAGTCAATAAATTGAAACTTACTGGTGACAAGTATCAGATACATGAATAATCAGCCCAACCTGAATAACAGGATCATGAGTTGGTTCTGGGAAATGACCTTTGCGACCAGCACATTCAATATCAAAACTTAATATGCGAAACGGGGCCATCTTAGAATATTCTCCTTCAGCAGCATGACTTACCAGATCTGAGTATCTGTTAGTTGTGTTAAGAATAGACATAACTGAACAACACCACAGTTTAGTGAATAGATGAAGACTTCAATTAAGTATAGAAGGATACAGGCAGTCTAGCTCCAGCTGGCAATAGGACATTACTCGGGCTGCTTTCCTGTATTTCCCAGCAGGAAGTTCAATCCAGTTGCCACCAACAATATTGCAATCAATCATGAAACGAAGGGCAAAAAGAATGTTGCTTTCATATGTCAGGAAACTCTTAGAGCCAAGGCCTTCAATCGTAATTCCCCTTTCCAGGATACCTATAATGTGTAAACAGTTTAAGCCAGCAAATAGGGGAAAAAAGTGACTAGTAACTTGGATGATCAGAGGAATAAAGCAAAAATCATAAATTCATAACACATTGACATGGAACCAAAAATAAAGGTTATCCATTAAATAAATAAAATATAGTGGGGTCAATCTACAAGACTTTGCAATAATAGCTGTATTGTGTCTTAAGAGTGCCACTGACCACGACAGCTAGCAACCATGGTAGGCAAAGCAACTACTATCTTGAGGAAAGGCTGAGATTGCTGCGTTTGGTAATGCATAATTGTCTGCTTCTGCACAAGCTCAACTCTCTTCACGAACCTTGGAACATTGCTGTTTCTATTTGACTCCTTCATCCTCCCCTGTAGTACAGTTTGAAGCAACCGTAAGGAAACCATGTACTGCCAAAGTACTATGTTTCCTTAGAAGCTCAATTCAAGGTAATGGTTGTAAGTAAAAACCTCTAGTGTTTGGTGAAAGCGTGATATATCATCAGGACCCATCCCTGAAGGACAACCAATATAGAAATATGGCTCAAATCCATGCACCTGACAGCATATGCTGTGACCTACAGACGTTACAGCATCAGAGGTCAGCAAAAACCATATGACAATGATAATTTTTACTCAAAGATAATAGGATGCTGAAAATATTACCTTCTCTGGTAACACCAAAAATCCTGAGTATGGCTGCCGAACCAGATGAGTTGGGGAGCAATTCTTTGTGGCTCTCACCAATAACATAATCTATTTCCAACTGCTGAAAAGCTAGAATATCCAATACAAACAGAAGAGTACCAAATGTAAGATGAAGCCAAATATCCTGAATATATGTTCATCAAGTTCAAATTAAAACAAAAATAGGTGACTATCTATTTAAGTAGAAAGAAACATTGAATCTGAATGAGCATTGAGCATGTACAAGTGGACTGCTAAGCAAGTCCTGAGTTTAAACTTTTAAGGCGCATAAATCATAAGTGAATAAAAGTTTATAAACATATATATATGAATAAGCGTAGGGGGAGAAAAGGGAGACCGGGTCGTACCGACGGTGCGGGAGCACCCGGCGGCGAGGTCGGCGGGGAGTGCGGGGCGCTTCCACCGCGCGAGGCGGGACGCGAGGGCCTCGTCGCGCTGAAGCATCAGCAGCGCCGCTTCGTCCTCCGCCAGGATGGACTCGTCCAGGAACACGTCTTCGTCCATCATGTCCTCCTCCGCCGCCACGGCCGCGGGAGGAGGAGGCTGCGACATGCCGGGACTGGGGTTGGACCTCTTCGCCGCCGCCCCGGAGGGAGCGGGGGGCGGGGGACCCCGACGCTTGCCGCCGCGCCCGCCTGAGCTCATCGCCGTATTGGGGACGGGGTGGGACCGGGAGTGAGAATGGGAGGGGGAGCGGGAAGTGCCGAGTGCGGGGACTGAAATTGGGGTTCCCGCCATTGCTGGGGCCTGGGGGAGGTAGGGTTTAATACGAGAGGGCAGAGTTTCAAAAAAAAAATACGAGAGGGCAGGAGATACGAAAATACGCCTCCCCTATAATGGTACGTTAAACATACTCCCTCCGTCCAAATAAACGCAATTATTTGATTTCTACGATTTCTCTTTAACCATTCGTCTTATTTAAACTTTTTATACAAATAATAAATTAAATAAATGATTATAAAAATATTTTATAATGCTAAAACAATTCATAACAAAACAAATAATATTTATTAAAAATTTTTGAATAAGACGAACGGTTAAACAGGAATCGTCGAAGTCAAATAATTACGTTTATTTTAGGACGGAGAGAGTATAAACGTTAACTATATTTTAGAATTTTTAATTGCATTGTTTTTCCCAAGTTTTTGGATAATTTTTTGAACAATTAGTTATTTTTTTTGGGTATTTTAAATTTTCTAGTCCGATCTAACTCTTGAACTTTCAATTTGTTTACATTTTTTATACCCCCCCCCCCCCCCCTCTAACATGATGTCACATGAGCAAACCATTGTCAAAACTGTGCATAATTAAATGTTTTTAGAAATTGAGGGGGTTAAAAACTGGTTTTGTACATTATGAAAAAAAAAACGATCATAACAGTTGAGACAGGTGAATTAGACCTTTTCCTATGACAAAGCCTTAAAAAAGGACCTCGCTTGTTTTAAATGTAAACAATTGAGTTGAGCATCAAAGATCTACTATATATATGACTGTGCAGTGCAACGGACATTACAATTTTTAGAATGAATCTCAATAATCGAACACGGATGCGTGACCTCGAGGACTTTGTATCGGACCTGGACATGGACACGTGAGTAGCGGAACCGGCTAGGACACGTGACCTCCAAGTGATAAATGATGTGTATCGGACAAGGACGCGTGAGCAAAGATCAATGCTTGGTATTTCCGAGTGGATTATGAAAGTGTTTGTAGGTGTATATGTAGAGATAAGTCTTTTTGGATTTATAATGTTTTTCAATAAGTTTAGTGTAGGTCAATACCGGTATGGAGTATTGGGCATATGCTATGAGCATATGCTATGGTACTCTATATACCCTCGTCTTTCTGCCGCTTTCCCACGTATTTCATCGAGCGGGTTGTGGGTGAGGACTGAGGACAAGGTTTGAGGAGTAGTAACTCAGGAATTAAACAATTGCTCGGTCACTTGCTGGAACATAGCAGAGTCCACTATTAAAAAAAAAAGTAATACGAGACGATCCTCAGTTAAAATAGATAACAGGCGATAGATTCCGGTCATTGGAGTGAGAAAAGCCAGCCGCTGAATCCACCGTTCTTTTTTTTTTTTTTTTTGACATGGAAATCCACCTTTCTTGCTGTTGATGTTCTACAGACAACAGATCCTACTCTGCCCTCTTTCTGTTGCTCAGAGAACTTCATCATCTCTGAACCTACAACTCTTTTGCCTATCATCAGCATGACAACACATTTTAACCTCACCGCGCTGCTCAAGTGGCCAGAGATTCTTTGTGCTCTCCTCCAGCTCCCTCGTTGCCTGAACACTCTCTCCCTTTTGCTTTGCCGATAGCCTGGCACCGCAAGGGTCCTTGAACTGTCCATAAGGCTGTCTCCAACAACCATACCGCAAAAAGGACACCCATTCCACGTATAGGTGACGGCACAGTAGAAAAATATCTCCCCCAAATCTCATCGTCACCAACAGGCGACGCAAACGAGAAAGCACGCGGGAGGCACGGCGGCGGCTTCGACGACCTCGCCGCGCCAGACGCGCTCGGCCGGCCGCCCTCGCCCCGACGGGTGCGCGGCGAGGATGGCCCACGCCAACCAGAGCTGGGGATGGAGCTCGCCGCCGGCCGCACCTCCTCTTCCCGCCTGGTCGCGCGCAGGCGGTTGGCCGGATCTCGGCCGCGCGCACGCCCAGCACGGCCGCGCGCCGGTACTGGGGGCGGAGCTCGCTCGCCCGGCCGCCTCGCCCCGGATCCTGGCGGCGGCGGCTCCCCAAGGTCGCGCGCGGCGGCGCCCCCACACCTCCTCCACCGTTGCGGGCCCGCCTCGCCGTCGTCGTCCCGTCGTCCGCCTCGCCGTCGTTGTCGTCTCGTCCGCGGGCCCGCCTGGCAGCGCGGCTCGCGCCCCACCGCGGTCCTGCCTGGCCGCGTCGGCGGCTCCCCGTCATGGGCCCGCCTCGCCGTCGTCGTCCCGCCGTCCGTCTCGTCGTCGTCCCGTCGCGGGCCCGCCTTGCCCCGTCGTCCGCCACGCGTTGCAGTCCCACACCGGCACGGATTTGGGTTGAGGAGAGAGAGAGACGCAACTTTGCGTTTCCTCTCACTTTGGACGCAAAATTGGATGTCGGTTTTGGTGCTCTGTTGGAGAGCGTTTTTGGTACCCAAATCACCATGGACAACGCATTTTTGCGTTTGCGTCGTCGTGTGCGTCGTCTGTTGGAGACAGTTAACAGCTGAGCCCGATTTCAGACTGTTCTTGAAGGGAACCACCTGAATCATAAGATGGATGATGCAATTCCCACCTATGCCCAGGTTGATGATGAACTTGGCGGCAACCGGCACTGATGGCAACCCACTCTTCACGTGAAGTCTTTTCAGGTACCATCTGAACAAACTGAAGAGCCACCACTCCATACACACTCGGAACTGCTGCTGTTGCCACTCACGTTTAGGGTGTCTCAGAGTTGTTGAAGCTTCTCGTCCTCCAAATTGTGCTACAGTATCTTGCGGTAATATCTTGCAGGGACGACATTGCTATCTCCATCGCTGCTCTCACCTAACCAATACAGTCTACATATACTGGTGGTTCTTGTGGCTGGGAGGTGTGGAGGTGGATACACAAAAATAAAGCTGGTAGCTTTCTGTGTTGCCGTTCATCTGGTGCTCCCTCCGTCCCAAAAATAGCGTCGCTATGGGATGCGTGCCAGTGAAACTTTCTCAACTTTGACTAGGTTTGTAGAAAATATGTGCAATATTTATATCTCCAAATAAATTTGTTAAAAAACTAGACTTCAAGATCTTTCCGATGATA
>JAKNSH010095003.1:0-12083 GCA_027790015.1 Cymbopogon flexuosus
CAAACTCTATTGAACAGTTATTGTCGCGAGTAAGCTGTCGAACAGATAACAGGTTACGAGAAAGGTGTGGAGCGACAAGAACATTATTAAGATGAAAAGAACGATCAGCTATTTGTAAAGAAGATGTGCCACGACTAAGAACAGGAATAGACTGTCCGTTACCGACTGTGATGGAGGACGGCGGTGACGGAAGACGGGAAAGAAGAATACCGTCGTTGGAGGACATGTGGGATGTCGCGCCGCTTTCCATGACCCAGGGAGAAGACCCCTGAACCGCCATCTGGTTGAGGGCGGCGATCAGGCTGGTCGCGTCCCAGGAGCCGTACCCGTACCCGTACCCCGGCGGCGCATTGGAGTACTGGGCCGGGGCAGGCAGTGTGCGCCTGTGGAGGAGACGGAGGCGGTGGGAAGGTAAGGATCGTAATTAGTCTGATACCATGTAGAGAAACACCGCACACCCAATAGGGGGTGGCCTTTCATATATATAGCCGTAAGGAACGTAATTAGATCTGATACCATGTAGAGAAATACCGCACACCCAATAGGGGGGGTGGCCTTTCATATATATAGCCTGGAAGGCTTGCAGTACATGTACAGGTTACAATATGGTACTAATACAAGTCAGACTAGAGTACAAGGCCAATAGGCCGTAAGCCCAATATGGGCTGTTACAATTATATTCTAACAAATATAATTACTTTTCCTCCCAGTAGCATGTTTAAGCTTATTGATAGCAAAAACGACAGCCAATAATTTTTTCAGTCGTTACATAATTTAGTTTTTGACACTATCTAAATTATGCTAGAATATGAAATTGCTGATTATTCTTTGTTTAGCCAAGAACGACAGCAACAAATGAAATCACTTTCTTCACATGTTATTTCAAAAGGCAACTCTCAGTCAAGGGGTTGAATGATTGGAGCTGAGGCAAGTGTTTTCTTAAGAATCTAGAATGAATCAAGCCAGTTGTCATTGAAGCAAAGAGTCCATCCTTAGATAATAGGTTAATCAATGGTCTATCAATGTTTGATATTTTTATGAAATAGCAGTAGCCCTCATGACCTAGAAATTGTTCTGTCACTTCAATATTCGTTCTATGAACCTCTATCCCACACTTGGAGACTCTATGTCCAAGAATTTTTTCTTCTTGAACCATGAAATGGCATTTTTCTAGGTTTAGCACTAAGTTCTTTTCTTCACATTTATGTAAGACCTAGTTCAAATTTTTATGGCAACCATTGAAAGTTTTCCATAGAGGGAGAAATCATCCATGAACAATTATCTGATTTCTTTGTTCATATCAAAAATGTTGAATTTTTGTTGCACATTCTACATAGGATCTGTTGTGGTTTTTCTCATTTTGAATGACCGTCATGCCTCCCTTCTTAGGCACAACTTGCATAGGGCTAACCATATCGCTGTTTGGGACAAGATAAATTATCCCAGCATGTAAGAGTTTCTAGACTTCTCTTCTTAAGGGTATATATCTCATCGGATTTTTCAACCTTTGTTGAGGCTCCCTTGATGGTGTGAAATTTAGGTCGATAGGGATGCGATGTATACAAAGACTCAAATAGTGGGACTAATTATTTTCTTAAGGTCTTAAAAGAGAGTAGCCTAGAATAGATCGATATTTCTCTAAAATGGTGATAAGCTTGAATGATTCCCCCTTAGAAAGTTTGTCGCTTATGATCATGGATGATTCTTGATTACTATTTAGAAAAGCCTATTTAAGACTGAAAGGAAGAGGTTTGATTTTTTCCTAAGGGATGCCCTATCATAAGATAAAAATTTGAGATTTCAAAGACCATAGTTATAAGAACCTCAATTTTGTTCATGGAGATGAGACTGTTCATATAACCATCAACTTTTGAGAACTTTCCCATATGACTCTTAAGTCTTAACGAATTTGGTGGTCAGAGTGCAAGGAATATCACAAAAAGATCATGAGCTAAAAAATAGGACATGAAACTAACTTTGATGGTAGGATTGTAGAAAGCTTCAACGTTGTCCCTCATGACACATCGAATGTTAGAGGAAGAAATGATCAGAATTATTTCAGAAGAACTTCTATTTCTTTTACCCATTCAATGCTGAGAATTAATGTGGGCTCCTCAAAAATTCTTCATAGAAAGGATCATTAAATTGCTGATTCTAAGCAAAGGGTGCCGAACATCGCTTTTGATCGAAAAGGAAAATTTGAGGTGTTTCCATAATAGGAAAAGAGATCACCCTCAAATTCGATAGGCAAATACAAAGATTGAATTTCTTATTCCTTTAGGATTAGTGGCTTGGGAGTTAGGTTGATAGCGGGATATCGGGATTGGAGTGGCAAGGATTCGGCTGCCAATATGTCTTCTTCTTGCGTGGGGGTTTGTTCTTACTCGTCTTTAGGGAACTTGTCATGAGCATCAGTGTCAGGAGTGTTTTGTAGGATTATGTTTAAAATGACTCTCCCTTCACTTACAAAACTTGTAGAAAAGCTCCTCTAGAGACAATATCAAGGAATTGTGCAACACCCTTCTGAGATCATAGGTTTTGGCATAACAAGATCATGACTAGGCTCAGAAAGATCATGAATCGAAATCAAGATGCACCTAAAGGTTCTTCAAATTTTTGTTGAAAAGTGAGAACCTACAGGCAATGATGAACAACCCAAGGATTTGAAAGAAAGACAAAATTCGGTTTGAAACTCTTCCTAGTCCCCTTGCATACTACCTACATTTTATTGCACTTGTGTTTAGTAATTCTCATTAAAGAGAACACACATAACTTCCACTTTAGCATTTCTTTTGACATGCCGACAATGTGCAAGCATGAACACATTTGCTCAAACTCCTATAGGGGTGCGTAGCAAATGATTATCTGAAGCTAGGCGATGAAAACAAAGGGTGCAAGAATATGTTATGAAGATTTTTGGTGCTCGAAACGTGCACCCTTTGAAGCAGCAAATTGACAGATAGGTATGGAGGCCATGGTAAAAAATATATATAAAAAAATGGACGGCTCGGTTTTAAGTTAAGAGCAACCACCATTCCCCAACAACAGCAATTAGACTTCTCGGCAAGGTCAACCAGATTGTGACACAGTGATAAGTAGATGAGACATGGTGTTAAGCCTGTAGGGTCTAGGTATTGTGATCTAAAGCCAAACTGTGTGTCACATATCCACTAAATCGAGAGTTATGTCCACCTGATGGATGATAAGAACCCCGTCTGCATGGTACCTTTGGCCCAGGAGTATTCGATGGTGTCGATTTCCATGGGTAATGTGAGTGTACTTAACAAAGAAGAACATCTTATGGTAGCAAGAGTAGGTGAATAGTTGGGAAGAGATGCTATATATGATAATGATGGAGGATCAATCAAGAATACACTTTACATGTTTACTTTGGGTCATTAACCCAATTAGCAATGGAAAGGACGATGCTAATCTGTTCCAACATGGAGTCCAACAATTTAAGAATTTGCCCAAACGTGGTGTACTATGAAGGTCAGGCAGGGCCATCACAGACCTACTGACTACCACAATCATCCGCGAGGCAAGACACAAATTAAATATAGGTGAACTATTATATATATAAGCAAGATTACTACTCTAGTTTAGATCTTATAGAAAACTAGAGCTCTCAACACACGTGATGTTCTCATAATCAATAGAAAATAATAATCACTCATGCCTTATCATAGACAAAAAAAAAACTCGAATGCTTTTGATGATGAGTCCATGGTTCCTAAAGTCAATATATTTTAGCTTTAACTGTTGTATTATAGCACCAGATGATTTATATAGTAACAATATGAAAGATCCTGTTTTTGATAAATTTTGGTGTATTTTCATCTTATTTGCGCTACAAGAAGAAGAAATATTCGAATTTACCTTGCACCTCTATTATATCAACCAAACTATTTTTATGGCAATTAATCTACTTGAGAAGCAAGAAAAGAAATCAAGTATTATTTAGTTTGGTTCCATCTTCCATGCCTGCCATGGAGATAACGTGAAGATGCATCACGTGTTTCATAGGGTCTGTGTTATTTAATTATTTTCCATTACAAGAGTAACAATTGTCTCTTGTTAGCTAGTTAATAATTATGCGTCTTGGTTGAGTCGGACTTGAGGTTGGTCCGTTTTGATGGGTCCAGTGCGTGTGTGCGTATAAAAGGCCGGTGATCGGTCATGTAACATATTAGATTAGATTTTATTTTTGGAGTTATTCCTCTTCGAGCGGCTGCTCATGAAGCCTACTTGCTATTTCTGGATCCTCATCAATTTGCGTGGAATGCGTGATCGAGCTGCTAAAGCTTGGGTTTGTCACTTGGAACCTTGGAGTTCCTTGTCTTCAGATCTTGGTTCGTCATAACAGTAAGTGAAAAAAATTATCCTAAGGTTTGTTTTGCATCTATTGTAAACTGATTCCTCATATCTTTTGGCTATATTGTTTTTTGTTGTTGTGATTGGTTAAACAAAGATTATCTATCCTACTGTGAACACCACAAGTATGCATTTAATTGGACCATTGCTTAAAGTTTGTATCTGTGGAGCTTGATTGTTGTTGCCCTAGCAAGTGCTATCATTACAAGCTAGGATATTGGAATATAGAGGTTTTATTGGTAGAACAAAGAGTGGGCATTATTTTATATTGGAAAAAGTCTATTTTTGGCCATCCAACTTTTAGCAAAGTCCAAGAATGACCATTGAACTCTAAAACCATGTATCTTTGACCATTTAACTTCTAAAACCAGACGCAAAAGGCCATGGACAACAGTCCACCTGATTTTGACGCCACACCTTGGTGGTTTTGTCACCACATACACATGAAATTCATAGTTCACATGCTGACATGGTAAAATTAAGCCATCATTCTGGCATACACATCCCAATTCCTAGTTTACATGGTAGCAGCATAAATTTAAGCTAGAAGTCTGGCATTATGCATGGGTTGGCAATGATCATCTTCTCGTACTTGGCAGTAATTCTGCCAGCAGTGACTAATCTATTGTCCCTTCTAGGTGGACATGTATGTTGAGCATTGTAGCTAGCAATCTGCCAACTTCTACTCCTAGAATTTTCAAAAGCCATACATCTCCATTTACATGTGGACCAGTCACATACTGCAATCATTCTTGATGCCTCATTCTTGAAACATTTGATAAGCCTTCTCTCAACTAGACCATGCTTGATACATGCCTTCTTGAATTGTTTCTTTCCACTAAACTTCATTCCAATCTCAAACTTTGGAATTGGTTCCTTCTTATTAAATATTGGACACTTACTAGTACATTTCTGAATATCCCCATCACTCAACTCTTCTACTAAATCCTCATCATCACTGCTGCCATCATAGACTTGATGCGAGCCTGACAAGCCAGGTCGACAGGCAGCTTGCCGTCAAAACCAGGGAATGACCTTTTATGTCCAATATTAGAAGTTAAATGGTCAAAGATACGTGGTTTTAGAGTTTGATGGTCATTCTTGAACTTCATCAAAAATTGGATGGCCAAAAATAGACTTTTTTCCTTTTATATTTGATTATATTGTGAATTGACATGGTTATTGGTGCTCACTGTGATCATTTGAGGGACTATTGCTGCTTGGTTGGGTTTCTAATTATTTCAACATATTAGTTTGCTATGATTACAAGTTTGGTCGTAAGATTAAGTAGCAAGAACTAGTATCATCTAGGAGGTTAATTTCTAAAATTGCTTATGCTTGTTGTTGCGTTGTGAAAGATTGGGAAATTTATTTGGACTTCGTAGGTATGTGCACATCAGCTTACTCAAATAGAGACAACATCTACTGAGGTAAATGAGGAGAATGCCAATAAACCCAACATTTCACCAGTTTCCCATCACACTCTTTGTATGTTTGTAACACTACTAGAGAGGTAGAACTTCTCCTTCATACTAAAGTGTGGAATCCTCTAAGTTGTGATTACAAGTGAAGAGATACCTTCTATTTATAGTGGAGGAGGAATGGCCAAGTGGGTGCTTAAATCCATGTGCAAGCATGAAGGCCCTTGGGTAATACTGACCTTCCACCCCTAGCTAGGGTTGTCCTAATTTGTGCTTTCTTGCATGTGACAAAACTTGAGGCAATTTAGTGGAAATAAGGCACCAGGAAACATGGAGCAGGGTCAGTCAACCATCTATAGGGAATAATGGGTTCTCTACCTTCTGCTTGATGGACCTTCAGATGCTTGGGAGTGTGGCTCAGCTAGTTTGGTGTGCAAATAATCTTTGATTGTTTGACGGTGACCATGGATCCTTGTGACACCATCATGAGCCATTGATAAACATATAACCAATGGCTAGATGTGCTTGAAATTGTGTTTTGTCATCATGGACCAAGCTAGAGGGCCAATGGGTCTAACCCAGGTGTTGCAGAGTTGAAACTACGACAAGCACTGTTTGTTCAAGTCGATATCATAGTATGTGTCTCCGGTGGCTCAGGTGGACCTAAGAACATGACGATTTATCCGGGTTTAGGCCGATGGTGCCCTATGTCTAGCAGCTGATGATCCAATCCTTATACTTAAGAGCACCCAAAATTGAGGGGTCACAAAAGAGTGTAGGAAGATATTTGGCAAGGGTTAGCTCAATGCTAATCATAAGGTTGCTTCATCACCTATGGAGTCTGTCCCATGTCGGAGAGGAGGAAGATGATTGATAGAGGTGGAGGAGCTCTTGGTGCCCCCTCTCTATGTTACTCTGCCCTCAGTGCTGGGAAGGAGCAAATCAAATGAGGAATTGAGTGAGCGATCATTGAATGATCATCCTTGGATCATCCTCCCTACTCTGTGGGATCCAACCTCCTCTTATTCTAAGGTAGGTTAGGTACGTGACAGTTGGAGTGAATAGCCTATGGTCTACATTAACTAGGGTCCAGGAAGGTCTTGTAGCAGCCTCTTATGGTCTGTCAAGTTGCCTTGGCACAAAATAAGCTATGAGCATCGTCCAATGGCCTTGCCCTAACACCTTACGTGTTAGGTCTTGTCATCTTGAACTGGCCTCCCCTAGGTGCGCCTTCTAGAGTCTTGTTTTGGGTAAGGGAGGCTGATTTGAGGGGCTGATGTGTGGGCCTAGGAGCTCTTGGAAGAGTTTATCTTCTTGCACCATGCCCTTCGTGTGACCGGCAAAGCCACACCTGATGAGCAGTGCCTAGGAGCCCCCAAGCATTGGTGGCTCGGGTCGTTGTCTTCTTGTGCCCCTAGCCTTGGATGGAGCTAAAGGCTAGAATGGAGCAAAGGATCAAGCTCGGGCCTTGTATGTAGCTAAAGGCCAGGACTGACTACATCATGACTAGGAGAAGGGCAAGTGTGTATGTGCATGTTCGTCATGGTGGTGAGGTTCAAGGCCACATCTCAGGTAGGATGACGAAGTTATAAAGATCATGTTTCCATTATCATATTTTTTTTTTCAATTTTGGTTAATGAGATGAAAACACAAGTCTAATACTAATATGTATGCTATAGATATGGTAGACAAGTCATATGTCCTTGGAATTGTTGGTGGTCACTATTTCTCATTTTTAACCGCCAATTTATATCCAAAATGGGAGAAATAAGCATTATTTGACACATATGCATGTACTTTTAACCAAGTTCCACTTGTATTCAAAAAAATATGTTTTGCAGGAATACTACCAAAACAAGTGGAAATACACAAAATGAAGAAGAAAGCGCAAAGCAGAACTCGTCTTTCATGAAAGGCGCAAATCAAATGAAATGGAGAAGGCCCAGTCAAACACCGAACCAGGGCTAGTGACAATTAGAAATGAGGCCTAAGCCCAACAAGGAACTGACCACGCGAACGACGGTGGCCAGTGGGCTAGCCCGGGTGCGGTCGCACCTCCACCAGCGCCTTTCAGGCTCTAGTTTGGCAAGCCGCCTCCCACCGACGTACCAAGGATGGTTGCATGGGTCACTAGCCTAGAAGGAAAATGTAAACCGCCCTTTGGAGGTCGGTTTGTTGCCTCCCAAGCGGGGAGGGAGTATTTTCCAAAGAGCCCCCTCCTCTCCACCTATAAAATGAGGCCCTCTCTTCACATATCATTCAAGGAACACACAACATACAAGAGTCTCTCTATCTCCACTTGTATCTTTTTACTTTTAGAAGTTTTAGTAGCTGGAGCAAGGCAAGCTTCATTTGGAGAGCTTGAATCTCTAGGAGGAATTTTGATATGAATAATATCAAGAGTTCTCTTATGTTCTTGTTCTTATCTTATCAATATAGATATGCTTATGAACTTGAGTATAGTTCTTATGATATGATCTTAGCATATGAACTAGTATATAGTTTTCATGTTGTGATCTTGTCATATAGAACTTTATGCTTAGTCTATCATACATACATGTTTATACCTAGAACTATGTTGAAGTGATGAGTTCTACTTTAATTTAGTCTTGGTCAATGTTGGTTTGCAGGATCATCGTCCGTCCTCCTAATTGGTTCTCTAGAATAAGGGCCTCGTACGTGGGTAACCCTAGCCTGCCATACTAGAGAAGTAGTCAACAACTTAGACGTGGTGTCTAGGTTCATTGCTACCTTCGTTGCCTCGTACACGTACGGGTAGAGGGGTAGCTAGGTGGGCAGGT
Organism: Cymbopogon flexuosus; assembly: GCA_027790015.1. Lineage (NCBI taxonomy): Eukaryota > Viridiplantae > Streptophyta > Magnoliopsida > Poales > Poaceae > Cymbopogon > Cymbopogon flexuosus. The sequence goes on from JAKNSH010095003.1 coordinate 8,597, forward strand.
GGTGACAGCCTGTCCGTCCCTAGCACTCCCCCACGTTAGTGTACGGCGTAGAGCCGTAGGCCGTCAACGCTTGGCAGACCAAGTGTTATGCGGTGCCTGAAGTAAGTCAACAGTGACCTTGGTTATCTTAACTTAGAATTTCTGACCCTTTTTATAGACATATATTCGTATGATCATCCACTCTGTTAACATAGCTATTTAGGATATGCCGCTCCAATTTAGATTTATTCTTTTATTTTTTGTTCCTTCTTTTTTCTTTATCTTTAAGATAGGCTTGAGTGTGTGTGTGTCACACTATCTTAAATTATACCATGTTTACCCCTGTTATGAACATTGGTCAATTATGTAGTCAGGTTATTTTGTCCATGTCCCTATTAGATACTTTTACACCATGTCTTCCTTTGGAAAATATAAATAATGATACCCTAAATACTTTCGGGTGAAATGCTACAATGCTATTTCCATAAGCTTGCGGACTTGTTCTGTAAACGTTGCAGAATACCAACCGGTGTTTCTTGGTGTTGTTGCTAGGATATACCATGGTGTTGTTGCTAGGATATACCAATTCTAGTGACGACGTTAAGAAACGCCAACACCTACAGGACTAGTCTGTCCTAAACTGGTCACCCAAGATGTATTTGGACTCCGTTTTTGACAAACTATATATAGATTGAAAGATTATTTCATAAGTTTGGTGTGTCGTGCTCCACCTAAATGATAGATATCACTACCAAATGGAAGATCGGGAATCACGTCCTCATCAAATACTTTGGTCGCCGGTTTTCTAAAAAATGGTGATGATAAGTTAAGGTTGCGAGTGATGACCATTTTATAGTAGTGTCTCTAAGTTCTAACATGGAGGTGGACAAGTAGGTGAAAATGACTGTCACTATAGAGGACAGGGTATGGACAAGGTCAAGACACGTATATTAGTTGCCTGTGGAGGCCAACATGGAGGATAGTGTTATACATGGTAGTGCTAGGACTTCACGCCGTCTTTGGCAAAGTTGAGCCTTGCACCCCCTAAGGGACAATACCACATTCAAAGAAAGTGCAAACAATGTTGCAAAAAAAGAAAGTGCAAACAATGGCAGGGAGGTAACTCAAATGGTTTTGAATGTTATAGTGTAAGATATATAATTTTTTAGATTTAGGAGGAAAACCAGTCTACAGATGGAGGTAGAATAGAATTATATGTTTTCAACATATTTAGGTGGTTGGATAAGCGCATGATTGAAATCCTAGATCTGCCATTACTGAGCCCATGCCAGACATGAAGTTTGATCATAATCTAAAAGCACAGCCTACAGAAACTCTGACATGTGTTTTAAGCAAGATTAGGTTTATCGTGTTAGGTGGCCGATGATAAAGATGTCCAACTATGATATGTTTCTGTAGTTACCTCATCACCAAAATCTTTGTCAAGGCATTCTAAGAACATAAAAATAACCAGACCCTTCTATTGATTTCAAGAAATGCTTCAAAGTTTCCTCGCATATGTTCTTATTCTTTCAAGGTTCTAATCAAGTACTGTGGAAAAAGTTGTCTCCAGGTTTCTACTTTTGTTAGTGTTGCAATGTCAAGTTAGAGTAATTGGGGAACAAATTCTTCTAATTTACAATGTCTCATGACTGATAACCTCTCGTCTATGTTTACTAAGGAAGTAGTGGCATTGACACAAGTGTCTGCGTCCACTATATGAACAATCATTTTGTCACCACAGCAAGATCGAATAAGTGAACGGGTGCAGCAGCCAACCTAACATTTAAAGTCTTTTAGATAAAGGGTAATTTATATCCGGCTTCATCTATCCACGGATAGAATCAGGCCAACTATTATAGAGATTTGCCCATAGGTCACCACACAAACTAAATAAAAATCCAACACTAACATCGGACTGAAGAGAAAACCAAACAGAAGCAAAGTTCTAACTAAATAGAACCAATAAATCTAGATGATATCCGTCCATTGGAACCGAAGAAATGCAGTGCTGAAGTCTCAAGATGTTGCTCAGCAAAGAGAACATTTAATGTCTTATTTCATTGGACCTATGCATCATATATATGTACTTTGTGACTACACCTTTGAGTGCATAACCTTCCACGAACACTTCCATTGTACACACAAAAAGAACTTTCCCAACATCAAACTTATAATTGAGATACCTCAGCATTAATATGGAAGATTCAAGTTGTATAATACCAAGAGCTAAGATATGTTGCATTTATATTTATTTATTGGTAGAAGATATCAAATCACACCGGCAAGATAGTACAACATTAATATATGAGGATACATATATCTACATTGTGGATACCTATATCTATATTGTGGACACATATACTAGCAAGTATCATTATTTATCTCTATTGTGGATATACATATCAATACTAAGATATGCCACTGCTTGTGTCCATTTATATCTCTATTGTGGATACAAATTATATATTAAGATATACCACTGTATGTATACATATGTCTATTGTAGATAAATATATCAACTTTTAAGATATCGCACTACTTGTATATAAACTGGAGAGAACAAGGCAATAAGCGTACCAAAACACAAGTTCAACAAATATATACCACCAACAATACTGATCTTCCCCACTTTCCACTCATACACAACAGCACAATGAGGATCGAGTGTGTCGCTCTTTGCGTTGTCCTGGTTATTATGTCTTCTACCATCCCATTCTGTCGTAAGTTAATTTATATCTTCTTTTGTACTTACAATAATTCAACTCATGCTTGGTTTAAAGGTCAAGTTGGATTCATGCAGGTCCTGCATTTCATCTGAAGTTACCTGGTTGCACTGAAACGCTTTGCCACCAAAAATGCTTGGATTATGCCACAAGGTATCACATAGTGTTAAAGAACTCCAAATGTGAGAAGGTGGATCTTTGCCAATGTGAGTGTTCTGTCAAGCAGCATCTGCCGTTTACCACTGAAGACATGGGATTAGCTGATGGAGAGGATAAGAATAGAACTTTTGTTTGAATTTAAGATATATAGGGTTCAAATTGTCACCAACCATGGATATCATGGTTACCTGGAGGCAGACAATACCATATTGCTAGTTCTTGCATGTACTTTATCCAATTATAATAAAATGATTATGCATCTTTACTATAGTTTTGTTCCATCCAAATATAATAAAAAGTTTTTGGTCCAATTATAATATTTTTTTGGTGGCTACCAAATTATTTCAGACCATACTGATCGAGTTTGGTACTTTGAAAATAGGCCTCATGATTCCTCGGGTTTGGGCCAATTAAATCTGACCAAGAACTCCTTTGCACGAGACCACCAATGAATCAATCTGGTTATTTTGCTGCCCGACACACCAACGACTTTGGGGGAAGTTTGCTCTCCCAAGCAAATGGCAAATGTTCGTGCCTCTATCCATGACGGGCGGCTGCCCGGTGTCGGTGACAGCCTCGTTTTGGGATGTCAGCCTTTAGTAATATCTTTTCGAGATCGAGCT
>JAKNSH010095137.1:0-10550 GCA_027790015.1 Cymbopogon flexuosus
CAACGTCCCCGGCCCCGACGGTCCCGGCTCCGCAGCAGGAGTAGGGGCAGGGGCAGAGGGTGACGCCACCGGTCCAAGGGTGGAGTCGGGACCAGAGGCGTCACTGGCGGCCTGCGAGCCGGGGCACGAGCCCGACGAAGGGGCCGAAGGCGCGGGACCTGTTGGAATTAGGTATTCTCCATTGATTAGGCCAAACCCTAGATGGGTGGCTATATAGTTGTCATACATGGGCCTCATGGGCCTAGCCTCATGGGCCACAACTCATATACTCCAACACTTTTCAAAACAATTCCTAGTGCAGGCTTCGGAGACCCACCCTAGGGTCTCTGATATTGATGGTACACTCTCTGTCCTGGTCCTGAGAGAGTACTTCTTGCTACGGGAGTTGGTTGATAATATGTTGCTGTAAGAGGGGGTTGAAGATCAGCACCAATGGAAGCTCACTAGGTCTGGTGTTTGTTCTAGCAAATCAGCCTATACTGCTTACTTTCTTGGCTCCATTCGCTTTGCTCCATGGAAAAGAATTTGGAGGAAATAGGCTCCTCAATAATCAATATTGCATTATTCATTTGGCCTGCAATCAACAATAGATGCTGGACTGGTGATCGTCTAGCAAAAAAAAGGACTCCCTCATCCAGCAGCCTGTCCTCTTTGTGATCAGGCAGGAGAGTCCATCCAGTATTTGTTGATCTCTTGCGTCTTTGCTAGACAGGTCTGGTTTATTATTCTTCAGATATTGGGTTGAGCTCTATCAGTCCGGTTTCTACTAGCAAATTTGGAGGTACCAAGCAATCAAGGATGTGCCTAAGATGAAAAAAGGGCTTAATTCACTCATTACCCTGGTGGCCTGGAGATTTGGAAGCACAGGAATGAGTGGCTTTAATGGTGCAAATCTGAGCATCACAAATCCTATGGTGCTCTGCTGGTGCAAAAGGACTTCAGGACCTGTGCTGGCTGGGCTGCTTGTTGTGGGTTAATTTGGGTGCTCTTTGTCGCCTAGCCTATACTAGACTAGTTTCTTTGGCCTTGTCACAGTCACAGGTCATGTTAGTTGTGGAAGGCTAGTTGCTCTGGTCTAGTGTTTCCTATGTCGAGTCATGGGTGGTTTTCCCCCTCCTTTGTACTGTTCCTCTTCTCTGTCTTGATGAAACGATGCACAATTCTCTCGTGTTCGAGCAACAAATTGACTTCTTGCATGAGCTAATGGTTAGCTAGCATTTGGTAGCAAAGTTTGTTTTGAACTAAAGTAGTACAGCAGATGGTGAGCTGTGATGTTTATGTTGGCCTCTTATGTTTATGTTGAACTATAAGAGGGACAACATCTTAGTAACAGAAGTTGAAGCTATGCGAGTGAGATAGAAAATGCAGTGCTTAGTTGTGAAGACCAAGTGAGTTGTAACTTATTGCAACCTTATAGTGTGAAGCTATAAAGTATTTGGACTTGTCTTCTCATATTCTTGTGTGAATCAAGATAGAGAGTGCAAAGTGAAGACTTAGTGATTCAGATAGAAAAAAGAGAAACAAAGTGATTCAGAAAAAAAAAAAAGAGAAACAGAGTGATTCATAGCATGTTGCCACTTCTGGTGACTGTCAGCCTCCCGGTAAGTCACGGGCTCAGCTAGAGCAGCAGTTGTGAAGCCAAGGTAATCAGGAGGATGGATGGTACTACGATCACAGAGATCATACTGGCAAGAAGGCTCTGGAGGGGGTCCAAGGACAGTCGGAGAAGAATCAGGTGGCAGAGCTGACCGTGAACGGCAAGTATAGTAGCAAGCAGTCTCAAGAACGTAACATCTTTGTCTACTCATCTGGGCCAAAGCAAGGGCTGAGAAGGCCAAGCCAAGAACTGAGGCAGTGAGGAGGTGGCAGTGGCGGCAAAGACACCTGGGCATGGCGGCTAGCACAGATGGCCACTGCTGAGTACTACTCACACCAGCAACTGCGCCCAAACAGTCTCGAACTCAGGATATAGCCGAGACGGGAACTTGAAGGCGAAAATCATAAACCCTAAAACCGTAAACCCTAATGTGGAGAGGAGGGAGAGTTGCACGACCATCTCGATGGCAGCAACCAGGTGAATGGAGCTCGAACCTAAAACGAGCTTTGTTACCATGTTAGGAATTGCAAACTCACATTGCATTGCAGTCCACAAAGGGGAAGACAAGGTTCTGTACCCCTTAGAATAGTGGGAAAATATATAGCATAGATATGTACATCTAACAAATATCAGTGTAACAGAAAATGCATAATAGAACAAAGTAGGACAGACAGGGATCATATAACAGAAATAAAATAGATAAATACGCACAAATTGCTGTATTTGTGCATCATGCCTGTTAGACAGGCTGTTAGTGGGCTGGTTAGGTTTTATGCCATGGTTGGCCTAAGTATCATGCACCTAGCTCTGGCACACCCTGTAGTATATACACATGTATCCTGTACTTGGCAATTAATCAATGCAATTAATCAATCTAATCCCGCGTGAATGCATGTTTCCTTGTTTACAACACAAAAACTCATCATGTCCAATGTTTACATACTAAGTTTCATGTAAATAATAATAATTCACTTATTATAGGAAAAATAGCGCAAAGGAGAGAAGAAGTGTATGCATCATACCTCGGTTCTGCCAGGAAATAATGGTTTCTTAAGTAAAAATTCCGCAAATATGCAACCAACAGACCAAATATCCACAGGTTCAGCGTAACTTGTGGCACCAAGAAGCAACTCAGGGGGTCTATGAACAGTTTGTAATGATGTCCACATCAGCCATTTCATGGAAAAAGTGGTGTTAGTATAAGGTGCAAAAAGTTTCTGGCCCAAACAAATGTGTTGTGATGTTATTTTCCCCATTCCACTTACCGGTACCATAAAGTGATGACATGATTTGTTAAAGTTCCATCTCTAGTGAACAGCCTTGCAAGGCCAAAATCTGCGAGTTTTAACAACTTGCCACCAGTTATTAGAAGATTAGCCCCTACAAATAATTCAAAACAGGAAATTATGAGATCAAAACATAGTCAGAGAAAATGGGGTCAAAGGCACAAATGACCAGAGATGCAAAGTTTCAAGTTAAATCTAAAAAAGCAAAAACCTTTGATATCCCGATGAAGTACATTGTTGGCATGGCAGTACTGCAATCCTTTTAGCAGCTGCCCCATATAAACCTGAAGAAATGAAAATTTGCATCAATAATTGGTCATTTTAAGAAACACACTAATGATTAATGTCATATCTCACTGTTAATTCATATTTTTTTCATTAAGTACACAGTCCATGATTCATGGGCCTATTTCTCTTCAGCGCCTATACAAAGTACTCACTCAACATGACTTATTTGCCCAAGTCAAGTCCTTAAAGTAAAATGCATGGTAACTCAAGCTAGGCTATGCCCTGCCCCCAACATTTTTTTTCTGAAAATTTGATCCCAACTGGCACATAATGAAAACTTGAATGGATAATTAGAGGCTGCACAATGCTGTTTTGGATGAGAAATTAGATTCCAGCCACTTATGCATGGATAAAAAAAGGGGAGGCGTACCCAGCGCCGTACGCTCCCGCACTGCGGGGTCTTGGGAAGGGAAAATAGCCAACAACCTTTCCTGCACAAACGTGCAAAGGCTGGGGCTTGAACCCTGGACCTCTTGGTCACAAGCAGTAAAGCTCTACCCCTTGCACCAGGGCCGCCCTTCAAATATAGGAGGTCACTGGTACTGGTGCATCAGCATAAGCCCATGAGGCTTGCAGCCTTCACCACTGTAAATGCAAGTAGGGTCAATCTCGCATCACTCATGAGGGCTTCATCTTAGTCATCTCAGATTCCATGGAGTCTGGGACGGCATCTCACCAAAGCCAATGGTTGCTTCTTCTTTTTCACCCTTGTCCATGTATACTAGGGATGACATCTAAGTCGCCAATAGGTACATCAATTTTTGTTTCCAATGATGTTATTACTGTTTCCTTGACATTTGTAAGCGCAACCAAGCTAGGCAGAACTATTTGTGCTGTTCCACACCACTTCGTTTGACTGTAACACTTCACTTTCTCTACATTCTTTGACCCAACCCTGCTCACTTGCTTAAGATTCACTCGCCAGAGCAGCGCATGCTGCAGTGTGCCATGGTGCAGCACTAGGGCTGCGAATTCATGTAAGAGTACTCCAGAAGGTATGCTTCACACTCCCTTCGTATGAATTTAGTTTCCAATTGCAAGATGCTTTATATTAGATTAATCACGTGGGGCTAGGGCTAACTAAAATTATATATATACCTTTTTATTTTTATTAATTTAGATTTTTTTTTATTGTTTTTAGTTAATTACTTGATTCATTGTTTGCCTACCCCAACTTGCTTGGGACAAAAGGCTAAGTTGTTGTTGTTTGTTGTTGTTGTACTTGATTCATTGTTTAGCCAAGATGAACAGGAGGTTGAAGACCGTTTGTAGTTTTATAAGCCAGTTGTTACAAGGCCCAATTTTGCTGAAAATCATAATGTGACAAATGATCAAGTTACTGAATTAATTGTTTCAAGCTCCTATGCTACTGAAGATCCTAGTGTAAAATATGCTTTGTTATGTTCTGCTATGTTTTGAGCTATTTAGGACAGATAACTTTCTTTGTATTGCAAAAGTGAAAAACGTGCGCTCATTTGCTTGTTATCTATGTTCTAGCCAAAATCAGTAGAAGCATATGTGATATGATATGACCCCCGTGATGCCCAAATACTGGTTCCACCCCCTGGAAATGGACCATGAAGCAGCAATATACATTCATACGTGATTAATAGTCGCTAACGCAGCAACCACAATTGCTAATGACATGCAGAAAACTTAGAGTTAACAGAGGCACTACTGACAAAAACCAACAAAAAAACATGCATAGGGAAGAAAACCATGCCTTAGATTGCTAGAAAAAATGTGAAGAGAAACGTGCCCAAGATTTATGGATGGAAGGAGTACACTTGAGTACCTTGACTTGGGATGGAGCACTATGGTGCAATACTTTCTTCAAATCATGGTCCATGTATTCAAACACCATGTATATATCTCCCCTATACATATGATCATCTACACAGAAAACAGGATGAAATTACACGCAGGTAAAAATCAATTAACAGGGAAAATATTAAATCCATCAGCATGAGCTACATTAATGAAGAATATAAGCAATCAAATAAAAAGAGAACTGAGTGATACTATACCTGATCCGCCTGTTCCATGTGCAGAACCTGAAAAAAATGTTAAATAAATGGTTAAGCAATGTCATTGTACTAATGCGCTGTATTATATATCTAGAAATGACTAGATGAACATTTGTTACCAGGAGATACTACAATCTCTTTCAATCTGATGATGTTCTCATGATCCAGCTTTTTTAATAGTTTAATCTCACGCAAGATTTGGCGTGGAAACTACAGAGGTACTGAACAGTTCAGAGGGGTCTATAACGCGCATAAAACAATGTGCTTGAGTATTATTAACTTTGTTGAGATCATAAAGCTTACCCCTTCTTTGCCATCATCCAGTTTTATTTTCTTAAGTGCTGCTCTTTCCCCAGTAATAATATCCACAGCTTCAAATACCTCGCTGAGATTTGTAGGAAAAAGACACAACATTGACAAATTAGGCTGTTAGATAGACCATAATGAAAATGTGGCAGGAGGTCTCCTTTATTCCATGAAATCATCCTAGGGACAAAAAGAACATCAAGACTAAAAATTTAACCATTGTTATTCCAAAAAGCCTTGTTTAGCAGATTATTTCAAAGATCTTAAGACATAATGGAAGACCATTATAGTCCACAGAAAAGACTATAAATTATTGTCAGTGTGAAAGGCTATCCTAACGGTTCTATTGACTCTACAAGAATGCCGTAATTTTTTTCTCAAGAGGTTTGATTTTTTGCATCTTAATACACCTTGCGTGTTGCAGAGTGCATAATCAAATTTGCAATGGAGTACTTGCGCCCATTAACCATTTCAGATACAGAATAAAAGTTAGGCGCTATTTCATTTACATTGCCACTGAATACAATCAGAGTATCAGACCCTCAAACACTAAGTTACCAACTATAAGCAAATAATATCTGCCTGTTTGGGACGCAGCACAGGAATCTTGCAGGAATTTCAGGAAAAACACAGGAACAGGATTTTTTTTTCCCGCGATCCAAATAGGCCCTTACATTTTCAGTGCATATGCTTAAATTATATTTCCAGAATAAAGAGGTTCAAGGCTATAAATTATAGGATAAACAACAATGATATATGCTTCTAATAAAATTGAATTTTTTCTTTCTTTTGGCCAAAGGGAGCAAGCTCTAGATTTGATTCTAGTTCTAGTAAAAAGCAAACGAATGGCCAAGTGAAGGGGGAGAATTGAAAACATAAGAACATACCGGTGCCTCATCCTTAACCTGAACTACTGCTCAAACACATAAAACATCATTTTTCTATACACACAGAATTCTACACTGAGATAACCACATGGAGTTGCATGGAAGCTAGATCTCATAAGACAAGGCTCTAGTGTCTCAAATTCTTCATCATAAACTGTTTTCTAGAAAAGCATTGGCTGAACAGGGGAATGTGACAACATATCTTGATTATCAGATTATCTACTTGGTGAAAATCTTTTTACTGACCTAATGTGCCCCCAACATACCGAGATATAAATTTCAGAAATATGCTTTCTACAGATAAAAGCTTATCATGGGAAAAATCATACAGAAAACGGCACTATTAGGACTCTGGATGTTCAAAAAGATAAAAGCTGACGCAACAGAGCCAAAGTGAAATAAGTGAAATTCCTGGTAAAATGCATATAATCAGGTTAGTATCAGATGTTATGGGATTTTCTCCCTTTCATCAGATTAAAATAAGAGGACATTATATACACAGCGAAAGTTTTCATGATTGCAATCATCAGAAGTTAATGTATATGCATGCCTAACAATTCAGGCATTCTGACAGACATACCTACCTATATTGTCCAGCACTACCGAAGGAACCCTAAGCAACTAACAAAATGATTATAGCTTTAATGATTCCCAATAACTGAAGGCATCGAGGACGAACGGAACAGTTAGGACTCAGGATGGCCAAAATGATGAAAGCTGACGCAACAGAGCAAAGTGCAAGCATAAATAAGTGAAATTCCAGTAAAATGCATACAAGTTGGTACCAAATGTTTTGGGATTTGCCCCCTTTCATTAAATTAAAATAAGAGGACATCACCTAGCTGCATTATATACATAGATAAAGTTTCCATGGCTGCTATACATCACAACTCAATGTATACACCTGCCTAACAATTCAGGCATTCTGACAGAAATACCTATATATCTTATCCAACACTACCGATGGAACCCTAAGCAACTAACTAATTGAGTAATACTAAAGCTTTAATGATGCCCAATAACAGATGGCATCTAGGACCAAACAACAAAAGCACAGTTGCTCCACCAACAAGCGATGACCTACACAAATCCTCCGCCGACAATTGCCTCCAAGTACGCCACGAATCGTGCAACCACGGACCAAACGGATCATTCATCATCACTCCGCCGCCGGCCTGTACGATCGATCCCACGGCCACTCAACACCTACTGCAAGCAATTGCAGCGCGCGGCGAAACGATTCAGGCGGAACGGAACGGACGAAAATGCAAGGGAAATTCTAGCCCGGCCAGCGTGCCGCCGAGGGCCGGACGGGATTTCGGCTCAGCTCGCTTACCCGTAGGTGCCCTCGCCGATCTTGCGGATGCGCCTGTAGCAGTCGACGGTGCGGGCGCCGGCGGGCGCGTAGTCGGACAGGTTGAGCGCGCCCAGGGGCGCCTCCTCGCCGTCCATGGACAGCGGGAGGCCGGCCGCGGCGGTGGCGGGGTCGCGAGAGTGAGCCGGCTTCGGCTCCGCTAGAACCTCCGGAGGCTTGGGCAGCAGGGCAGGGCAGCGACGGCCGACGGCGACGCGGCGGTTGCGGGAGCCCAGGAGTCGGGACTCGGGAGTGTCCTACGCAAGTCAAAGCGACCACCGCTTCCTTCTTGGGCCTGGGCTTGTTCAAGCGAGCCGGCCCATTTCACTCCAACAACGTACTTATTTAACTACTCAGTCAAAAAAAAATACAATTCTTGGTGCATATATCTAGGTTCATCGCTGAAGTGGTACGCTATGTTTTAAATTGCAGTTAATTTGACTTTTTCAACTATAAATTTGATCACTCGTGTTATTTAAAAAAATTATACAAACAAGGCTAAATTTAAGCCATTCTTATAGAACATTTATTAATAAATCATACCATAACAAAAAAGAAACAATATTTTGCATAATTTTTTAAATAAAAAGAGTGGTCAAACTCAGGGTTGAAAAAATCAAACAGACTACAATTTAAAATAGACTAGTATATTTTTTTGGAACGGAGAAAGTAATCTATGTATATAACCTTTCTCTATTTTGAATTTCTTGTTAGTCAAAATGAAGAGGGGTTAAGTCTCTAGAGTGTGCACAAGATATAAAAAAAGTTGTTGGAGGATGGAAAAATATAGAGGTCATTTTTATTCAAATGACTCTATAAAAAATAATAATTTATAGAGTAAGTTCAAAAGGTACTCGTGGCAATGCTCCTTTAATTGTTATTATCATTTCAAATTTGTGTTCCATTGATTGACGCTACCGAAACTCTCTTATGAGTTTCTCCTCAATGTTTTATAACCGTTGAAAGACCCAGCTGAAAAAGATGGCCATTGGCCATCACATCGTCGGACACCGAGGAATCTGACCACAAGGACCACAGCCCCCGGCACACCGGACAACGATAAACCCCGACGAGGAATTGAGCCACCAAATAAGAAGGTGGGAGCCAAAAGCCAACCCAGTTTCTCATCGATTTGGTAATCAAATCCAGCGGAACCATGTCATAGCTTGTGAGACCAACATCGCTGATGATGCCATGAGCTCCGACATCACATAGAAGCATCAAAAGGAGTCAGTCACCCACACAAAACAAAACAAAACAAAACAAAACAACTAAGACACACCCATCAGTATCGAATCCTCTGCAAAGGAAGCCAATTGCTACCAAGCACCATGCACACCCCAGCCATAACCAAATCCCGCTCACCACCAACACAAGTAGCGACAGAGGAGCTCGGGAGGAAACAAAAGGGCTCACCTTCGGTACTGCACGAGCCAGCCCACAAACCGCCATGGGGAGGCCGCTGGCCACGCATAACCCTAACTTAGTCTACGATATAAGCTAGTATAGACAACCGGGATTCGATCCCCAGATTCCCTCCACCTCCGGTGCCAGCGAGTTAGTCGGGGCGAGAGGAATCCGACAGAATCATCGCCGGAGATGGAGATCACCCCTTTTCCCCGCTACTGTAACAAGGGAAGAAGGGTCGAAAGACGCGGAGAAGAAGCACTGATGTAGCTAAATATGGAGAGTTCTATATTTCATGGGTTGAATTCTGATGACTAATTAACAAGACAGGCCCAAACACTTTTATATGTTTCATGCTACGGGCCCAATGAGATATGTGATCCAAAAAATAGAAGACCAATGACATCTGCCCAACACTTCAATTTAGCCTAGTAATAGCCCATCACAGAAGCCTGCAAAGGTCCAGTTGAAGTTCCATCTAGAGCTAGAGACAACATTCTTGGCTATTCACAACACCGTCCTACTGGCTGATCACAGGACAGACTCCCAACTATGCCTCCATTCTCATTTCACGGCACCTCCCCCTCCTTGGCCACACCACCGCTCAGGCATTGGTTGCCTACATCCTGCACTCTGCAGGATGCGGCGCTGCCCCAGGTCTTCTAGGGGACTAGGCATAAGCAGCTATCACAACAACCGCCCCACTGGCTGACTTGCCCTGCCCTAGCGACCGACAACTGAAACATCAGCCAACAACCAGCGGAGTCGCCCCCATCCTGCAAGACCCTAGGCCCACAAGACCGCGCCTGCTGCTGGTGTTGCACCTACATAGTGAGTCATTGAGTATTGATTATCGTTGTCTTACATCAATGCATCCTATTTTGATTGATGAATGTCAATTATTAGATTCTAATGCTTGCATAGAAGAGGAAGAATTAGATGCTTATCATCAAGCTAATTGTCACTAGTACAGAAGTAACATTTACTCCCGGTTCCAAACCCCCTTTACTCCGGGTTGTTCAACCGGGAGTAAACTTTCGGGAATAAAGGGTTGGGAACCGAGAATAAAGGGAGACCTTTATTCCCGGTTCATATTACCGACCGGGAATAAAGTGGGCGCCAGGCCCACAGCTCTGGCTCTGGCGCCCCCTTTATTCCCGGTTGGTAATACGAACTGGGAATAAAGGCCATACCCTTTTATTGAGTTGTAAATTCATTTCAATTCTAAAATCATTTTTGGTTTTAAAATAGTTTTTCCAATACACGTTTTGTGCTGCAAATAATATATGTAAACGCATGCTTATAGTAAAGTTTCAGTTCGAGTAATGTACGCAAATAACACAACTAAAAGTATAAATGTACATGTAATTTGTGCACTAAAAAATCAACATTCACTTC
>JAKNSH010095168.1:0-10483 GCA_027790015.1 Cymbopogon flexuosus
GCTTAGTTTATCGAATTGTGGCCTAAGTGGTCCTATTCATATGTCACTGTCGAAACTCCAATCTCTTACTGTGATCAACTTTGGAGGAAACAATGACATAGCTGCCGGTCCATTTCCAGAATTCTTCATGGATTTTGTCAACTTAACTGTGCTTCAACTATCTGATATAAATCTTGAGGATCGATTCCCCTCCAGAACCTTTCAATCAAAAAGTCTAAGGGTCCTTGATTTGTCCAGGAACCAGGAACTCTCAGGGCACGTGCCAAACTTTTCTAATGCAAAGTGTCTAGAAACTTTGCCAGTAAGTGAGTTAACACCAATTTTCTCATGGATTGCAGAGCACAATAAGTTGACGAGTTTGGCGCTTGTTGGATGCAATTTCTCTATGACAACACCTTCCTTAGTAAGCAACTTCAGGACTTTGAGAAGCTTGAAAATGGTTGAATGCAACCTGCCCAGGTCAATACTTTCTGCAATTGGCAATCTGATGGATTTGCAAACACTGAATATTGATCATTGCATAACGTATGGTTCTTTATCATCTTCTTTTGGCAACCTCAAAAATTTGAGAAACATCTATATCAATTGGTGTGATTCTGGGCCAATGACCTCTGCAATAGGAAACCTCACAAATTTGAGGGAAATGTATATCAACGCTGGTGGGTTTTCAGGGCCAATGCCGGCTGCAATTGGCAGACTCACAAATCTGAGGAACATGCAGATTTGGGGTGGTGATTTCTCGGGACCAATGCCATCTGCAATTGGCAACCTCACTAACTTGAACACCCTACAAATCCACAATGCATATATTGGGACAATACCTTATATAATCGGACAGCTGAAAGAATTGAAATGGTTAGATGTTGCAGGTTGCAACTTTTCTGGGAGCATACCAAGTTCAATTGCTAATTTGACCCAATTAACCAAATTGGATCTTTCATATAAGCACCCCGGATGTATTCAAACTCTCTTTCTTAATCAAAATACGCGCAAATCTTTTGCGTGATTGAGAAAAAAGATACAGAGAAGCTTCATTTTGTTGACTAAAACAAATGTAGTGATTACAAATGTTGAGCAATTGCACTCATAAGTTTGCACAACCAAAAAAACTCCATCCATTTAGGTGGAAGTAGAATCTTTTTTTGCTGTAATTTTGCAGCTGGAAGTAATCAAAGGTGTGCCATAATTTAGGTGGAATATATATTTTGCTATGTATTTATACATAGTGTGGTGTTTATAAGTTGTTTTAGCTTTTGTAGGTACATATAGCTTAATGCCATCTGTACATAACCTATATTTAAATGGATAGAATGCACTTAGAAAAGCATTGCAGAGTTTAAGATGTATTTTATTTATTTCAAAACATCCATTACATGGTCCATCCAGAGCAATTTAGCATTAAAATCCTGAAATCACAGATCTGACATTGGCGTGCCATAGTTCCCAAGAGTAAATTTCAAATTTCAGCAAGATGCAAAGCAGGCGCTCATCATAGCATCTATAGGATTGTAGAAGTTGTTAGTTGTTACAGAAATAACTTGGATCCATGTCTTGATTCACACATCTAGTACTATACACATAACAGCATACCACCATAACAATTAGTGTGTAAAAACACATGCTAAAGATGCATCATTTCATTGCATCCTTTGCTTTCTAAGCCTCTCAAGCTCCTTCACCATCTGCCAGTGCTCCAAAGAAAGACTCTTCTCGCCAAAGCTCGAGGCCATTATTTGTGCCATTGTTAGCCATCTGCAGATCAGAGGAAGGGAAATGAGCTCAAAAACGATCCATAGACTTCCTAGTCAAACATAAAGGCTAATGTTTTCAAATATGGGCTTGTGGCATTAATACAGACCTGCTAAGTTCAGAACAACCCAAGCTCCTATCATCACGCATGGCACTGACCATTTCATCTTGAATCATCTGCAACAAGTGCAAACATTACAACTCATTAACCATGTCATGCAAAGTAGTATAGTTGGTCAAACATGCATATTTTGCAATCATATTCAAAGTTTTAAGAACAATACAATTGTATCAAGGTTTTGGATTAGTGCCATTGCTAGATAGAGAATAGAGCAAGGGGTGTTTTACCTGATAAGTCTCAGGTTCAGTAGACTGAGGAAGAGACCTTACTGTGGCCAAATACCACCTCCAACTCTCAGTTTCCTCAGCACCTGCATTAACTGTGGGAACAGAGGATGGACGGAAAGGCACTACCAAGTCTGAAGGAAGAATGTTTGATTTTCCCTCAGAGAGAGTGAGTAGCTGCACATCAGCTGCCATTTCCAGCTTGTAGTACTCAAAGTCATAGTCAACCTGCAAGTAAATTCAAGGAATCTTAAATGTTAGATAACAGGTTCAACTTAACCACACCAGTACTAGAATTTAAAACATTAGGCTCAATGTTTATTATTACCTTCTGCGACTCCATCAGATTCTTGAGCAGCATGGTATTTTCCACACCTTTAGATGTCAATGATCCTGTCTGCAGAAGAGTCTCATCAAAGGTCAGATGAGTGCCTTGAGGTAGCTGCAGAACTCCAGTGACCAACCTATAGAAAATATTAGGGTAGGTTACATTTTAGCTCTAAATGAAAGTTCATGTCAATATAATACATATATTGTTGATACTTAATAGGCAATCTAAAAGCATGTACCTTCCTGACTTGTTGTCCTTTCTAGGTTGAAGTGTGGCTGTGTTGAGATAGTCAATTGACAAAGGTATGGCTTGTGAATATGGCACCAATTTCTGGATCAAAGAATACAGTTGATTCCCAAAGATGGAAGCATTTTCCTTGTTGAAGCCAGTGAAATTCAAGGAGAGTCTGCCAACAGTGACCACGTCCACCCTATTGCGAAGCTGCATAGAGATTAATGATCAATAATTTAGTAATTCAATACAAATTGACTTTGCAAGAATCATCTTGACTTTTAAAATATGCTTATAGTTAGGGCATTTGATTAGAAATACGACATACTCTGGATAGAAGATGCAACAGCAAGCACTGGGCTGCAAGTTCATCATTGCCTAACACGAGGGTGAGGTGTGAAAGCAAAGATTGCCGAATGCTTTTTAACAAGCTAGGTGAAGGCTGCATGACCAAAACAAAGAACAGAATAAGTTATATTAGTCAGCAGGTAAAAGCTGGTCAAAGTAGCAAACACGCTACAGATTTCATGACAATAAATTTGGTAATATCTACCTCACCAACAGGCCTTGAAATAAAATCATGGGATGATAATTTTCTCCATACCAAACAGTGAAGACGTGGCACCTGTATAATCATTCAATAATCAAAAGTTAATAAACAAAACTAAGCAAATGATAAACTAACATTTTCCCATGTTATACATGACCTCGGGCACTATGTATATGCATACCTTGCTCGGAGGCAACTGAACTGTTACATCTTCCATGAGGTCTAACATTATATCATCTGGGTTGTCACTAGGAGCAGCAAGTTCTGGATCAAATGTATATACACCAATGAACTCAATAACATCATTTAGCTTCACTTGACTTTCAGGCATGTCATAGATCTGCAACAAAGATAAAAATGAGTCAATCATCAATATCATAACTGAAATAAAACCAAATAAATATGATCATTTGTATTTCATTCACAAAATTCTAGGTCATCACCTTCACTAAACATGAAAAGGAGCTTCCAGGTATATGATGATCGCCTCCATTCATCTCTGGAACAGTTCCTGATACTTCAGCTGAACTGGATGAGACATGAACATCGCCTTCCTTCTGCAAAGACAAATGGAGATTAAATCAGATTAATAGCCAGTTCATATAATTCTTCACAGCATTAGAAGGAAAATAAGCAGGTATGCATAGATAAATCAGGTTTTTTAACTGTCCTATTTTATTAGGATGCCTGCCTATATTCAGAGTAATTACAGGATGACAAATATTCAGGGTAATTAAAGTTCCCAAATGCAACAAAAAAAAGGAGCAAGAAAATGATACATATACATTTATACGATTTTCGTATATGCACATCAACATATAAGTATGAATATATGCTTTGTGAGACAAACATGATCATTTAGTATTTACCCTTAATAATGAAAGTGAGATCAAATATTTATCAACTCTTACCGGCTTCTTGCAGAATGAAGACTCTCCATGCCCATTTTCTGAAACCTGTCAAAAGAAAGAAATACAACAAATGTCAACACTTCAACAGTGGTTATTAGAAATATCAACTGCATTTTATTTGCAGGAAACATGTAAAAGAACATACATCCATGGCATCGGCATCGGCATCGTCATCTCCATCTCTCTTCCTTTTCTCTCTTAATTCAGGTGCCAAGCAGTTTGACATCCTGCGGACATCAGGTCCTGGTGAAGGCTCCAGTGTCCAAGAATTTTGTCCAGGTGCCTGCAATGAACCAATCACAAATCCTGGTGAATTCTCATTTCCATCAGCTGATCCGCTGATAAACAAAACATTTAGGGTTACAGAATGAAAAACAAAATGCCATGGAAGCAGTAACATACAGGCACACAGTGGAAGAGATGGCGCTCCCAAAGATGCGAATCACAAGGATGCGGCATTGAGAACGGTGAGAAGTCAGTGAACTTGTTTGTCCTCCAAGTTGACCCATCCTACACAGTAAAATAAATTTAGCAGGCACTAATGGCAGTTTTCACAAGGAGCTTATGAGCCTCAGTTCAGTACCTTGAAAGCACCAATGTAGTACTCATTCCCAAGCATATCCTGAACCATTCCCCGGTACCGGACCAGGGTGTTTGGTTTGATCAATCCAAGATTTGAGGCATCCAACACCGGAACCTGGAAATGATTCTACTTTGGCATTAGAATCCCCACTTACAAACACGATACTAAAATGCGTGCCGCAAAACGGAGACCCTTACTCCTCAAAAAATGAAAACGAAAACATGTTCTTGTTTGTGCAGATTATAGATGCATCGAAATTAAATGAGACACAATTTATGCGACTAGGTCAATCTATAGCTTGAATCACCACCCCAGATAGCCAGATCCATAGGCAAATCACTCTAAAGTAACCGGGGAAAAAACAGAAAAAACAACAACAGAAAGGACAAAGGCTGATCCTTCACCTTGGCAAGGCCGTCTTGCTCGAAGAGGAAGGAGCGGAAGAGGTCGCCGGCGCCCCAATCCTTCCCCCGGAACGCCGCCACAGGGTCGGCTCCTCCGGACTCCGCGGCGGCGGCGGCGGCCGTCCTCTCGAAGCTGGCGCGCACCGCGCCCAGTGGGTTCCCGACGAGATCGTACTGTGGCCCCACCATCTCTCTCCCTCTCTCTTCTCCTTCTCTCGCGCTGGGGTTTGGGACTCTCGGGAGCAACGGCGGGGGAGGTGGAGGTGGGCAGGCGAGGGGACGGAGAGGACTGAGTGGAGGAGGGGTGTTATAGCGGCTCGGGGCTTTGGCGCCACTGGCGGCGGCGCTTCCCGCCGTTTCCTCCCCGCTTTCCCGCCATCGCTCTTGGGCTTGGGCTGGTAACTAAGTCTCTTGAGCCAAACTAGGCCCAGTTATAAATGGGCCGGGTCCACAATGTGTAGGCCTATCAAGGCCCAGTCTGTACGTTCTTGGAAGCAATGAAATGGGAGAATATGGGAAAGAAGTCAGAGCCTGAGATCACAGTTAGCTTGCTGGGGGTTAGTTCAACAAGGATCATATTCAAGCCTGACCTTGCCAAGTTTCACATGACCCACCTTGATGACGATGTCGTAGCCCTCATGAAGAAGAGAGTTCTTGATATGGTAGTGTTTCTAGACATGACCGTACAGGTTGAGCTTAATGGCGAGATGATTCAATGGCTGCAGAGATTTTCAGATTAGTTCTTTGCTACTACTCAGGGGTGGGGTGGGGGGGGGGCCTCATGTAGATTATGTGTCGAATCAGATCGTGGCCCGTCTTGTGAACATCTGTAGCATTGGCTTCCAAGTTGAAGAGAGAGAATGATGTTGAAGAGAGTGAGATTAAGAGACACTTATGGGTCTTTGTTAATGCGACCGTGGATAACCCGACTTTCAGTTCACTGACCAGGGATGCTTTGACCACTCCTCAGGAGAGCTTTGGTTCAAACTGTGAGCTTACGGATCAGTTTGTCCACAACGTTTATCAGTGCATCGTGGGTGGACTATCTCGCTGGAGTATATATCACAAGCTATGAAGGCTTCGAAGAAAAGTGCTCGCCGCTACAAGAAATCAGTCTGAGATAGCCTGCTCCATATATCTTACTGTATTAGTCGTTTGTTATAGTCACGGTGGTTTGAGTTCTTAATTAGAAGATCAAGTTAGGAGGTTGGTTATCTTAGGGATTATTAGGTAGCAGGCTATATAATGCCAGGCCCGGTGATTGAATGATGCATGGATTATTTGAGCTGATGAGTCCAGCCATTTGTAGCATGCAGTTGAATGAATTAAATTATAAATCTGCAGTACAATTTCTGAGAAAAAACCCCACAGCTTGACTGTGGGCGAGCACCTCCGCTGCGGGCGAAGGATGCAGTGCGGACATAATAGAGCTTTACATAACAGAAGACTGAGAAATATACATACACTAGTGCAAAAGAATGCAAACTGCTACTGTTGATATCATGTTCATCTAACAAGTTACACATGTGGAGTGGAGCATAAGAAAATAGCTTTCAGGTAGATCGCTCGTTTCCATCTGAGGAATCCTCCTCTCAAGAAGAGTGAGATCCATTTACTGACAGCACATATATTTATAGTATATGCCAGAAAGGATGAGAGAGAAAAAATAGAAGGCCAAAAATGGAACAGGAACAGGGTTGCCTTCCAACCCTAGTATCTGCCTACCAAGCTGAATTCTGTATAGCACCGTACACTAGTAACAGAACAGCCTTCACGCCTTCGAGTACTTTGAGCTCCACATTGGTACCTTCAGAGGTTCGTCGTCGGTGGCACTGCCTCCGTTTTCAGCAGCGCTCAGGGAGTCTGAGATCAGAGGGTTCGATTCGCCCTCTTTCGCCTGTGATTTCAATGGCATGCAACTTGTCAAGAAAGCTTCTAGCGAACTAGAAAAACAGAATAATGTTTCCACAAAAATATAAATGATGTGTATCAAGTGAAAAGAATCTGACAAAAGATTGAGATTTATAAATCTTAATCCGACGGAAGTTGCACTGAAAATCATGCTAAATGGATAATGTTTTGTCACTATACTAACAAGAATTTCAGTTTCAAACTTCCATGTAATTATCTGCTCAAACCAGATCCTATCCATGGAAATTATCTGCTCAAAACACAATACTATCCATAAAACCAAGCTAACCATTGCAGAACATACCTGAATGACTTGAGGGGAGACTTCTGCTGGTTTTTGCTGAGTCTCTCTTGTGCAGAAGTATGAATATAAAACCATCCCAATTACTGCAATTAGGATTCCAAGTATGTTTCTCCAGCTAAATGGATCATGAAGCAGAACATAGCCAAAGGTGAGAACCAAGCATGTTTTCAGATGGCCAAGAACTTGGTAAGTTACAGGAGATGTCTTCCCAATCACGAGAAAAGTGCTGAAGTTTACTGAGACTGAAATCAGGCATGACAACACGATGAAAAACTGCAGACAATAAATGTAGACCCACAATCAGAAGAAGTAATATCAACAATTAACGTAAACTCCCCAAAGCCTGATTTAATGCTCACCAGAACTTGAGTTGTGTAATCGAAAGCAAAGACATTTTGGTTAGTCAAAAATCCATCCAGGAATGGACCGACAAGGAACAAAGTCAATGCTTGGTATGGGCAAGATTGGTACAGAAGCTGCGTTGAAGACACCTTGAACTTCTTCTGTATTGTATTTGTCATCTGATGGCTTGTTAAGGACTCAAGTTCTACACCACAGAACACTAATACTCAAATTAAAGGCTGCTTTAGTGGCAATTGGCAACAACCCCCTTTTAAAATGAAATGTGCTGGAAATACACATATCACCACATTAAGAAGAATGTGCTGGTGTGCAATGAGTTGATGAGTGATGACAATGCTAAACGAGACAATGTCTAGCATGTTTGAAATTTATGCTCAACAAGTAAACTAAATAATACAGTAGAGGGAGAACTAGCTTCTATTGTTCACACATGCGAAGTTTGTTGTATGCAGATGTACCATATAAAAGAACATAATGAGTAATGTACAATTAAAAGGATACGATCTGAGCAATACAGGTTGTGATGATTGCCAGCAGGGACAATACAGATCCCACAGTGTTGAGTTGCAGATCAGTTACAGTTGCAACACCAACACCAACAAGGAGCACACTAAGGGAGAGCTTGATATTCCGACTGCACAATAAGGTCAGTGGAAAAGATTAGATGATACACTATAGAGCTGCATAATGCACATGACGTCTTACAAACAAACCTAAATTTCTTCCTGAAGAAAAGGGTCTCCAATATAACAGTACAGGGAATAATAGCCAGCTTTGTCATCTGAACATAAACAATATTTGTTATGAGCCAGGTGGAGTGATTAGGATGCGAGATCAAGTGCTATTAATAGCGTCAAACTGAAACCATGTTTCTAGGACGTTTTTGGCCCATCCTGATATACCTTTACTGATGTGGGTGCTGAATAAAATAATAGTGCCAGATCACCCAAAAAACCTTAGTTTGGATGAATACAAATAGAATTAGAGGAAAGAAAAGGGATGTATACCTGATAGAAACCAACAGAATTGAAACCCAGACTCAAGTTAAGAAGACCAATTGATATGCCATTCAGCACTCCAAATCCCATGACGGTCCTTGCATCGAAAGGTTTGTGCTCAAAGAGCTTCATACATAATGCCACATGGAGAGAACAGAACGTAACCAGGAGATGCCAGCTTGTCAAAGTAGTAGCTGCGAAACAAATACCGATTTCATTAAAACTTGAAGGAAAACCTGCCTTCTTTGCTATTATTGTCTGTTTATAGACGGACTATCACTTCACGACACGAGGTGATACAAAATATCCATGTAAATTAATGCGATCCGATGCCAAAAATAGATCAAATGGTAAAAACATATCCATGTGCAATTAACAGCAAAAGTATGACACGTTTTACTACTAAAGATCACAGATTCCATATCGTTATCACTTAAGCTGAACCTAACCCCATTTCCACGGCATAACCAATTCGAGTAAGTCACCTTAACCTTATCATATGAACTCACAGTTCACTCATTTTCCAACTCCCAAATATTCGATCCACTGATATTCAAGCTAACCAGCACTTTGCCACTGAAACTGTAAAATCTCTCGCTGCACCAGTCTCCTCATACCAATTCACAGCACAAAGCCGCTGTGCACTTGAGCAGCACCCACCAATTCCCACTGCACCCACCTGGACTAATCTTGACCTCGCGCCTCAGCAGACAGCATATACCAGTAAAAACATGGGGCAGAAGCATCTAAAAGCCAAACAGTAGCTGAACGGAAAGCAGCCAAGCATCTCGGGCAAGATTGGATCTCATACCGAAGTTGAAGCCGAGGGAGCTCATGAGAGCCTTGTTGCAGATGACGATAGAGACGGAGGACACCACCGAGAGGCTGAGCGCCCCCACCGTCCCCAGCTGGAACTTCTCCCCCGCCACCCCCATCTCCACCACGCCGCAGCAGCAACACAAGCACAGCGGGAGAACGCGAAAGCTCGCCGGCCCCAAAGCACCAAACCACGCCGCCGACCAGCACCTGCGAAGCACAAGAGGTCACATTTCGACCAAGCAACCGCAGCAAGAACAGCAGGAAGAAGCCAAGAGCCGGCCTTTCCGGCCAAAACTACCTCTTTGCTCCCAAAGAACAGAATTCAGCTAAACGAAGCAAGATCTGGGAGACGAGCTCGTGAATCTGAGCTGAGCGCGGGACTGGCAGTGGCACGGGGCCCTGAGAGGCGAGCCGGTGCACGGCAGCAGCAGGGACTGGATCGGGTGGGCTTGGCTTCGCTGCTGTGTCCTTGCCTTCTTCCTCCCCGCCTCTCCTGCTCACCGGAGACGGAGACGGGTGTTTTATACAAAAGAAAAGAAAAAAGATATTGTTGCGAGTATATGGCCATCTCGGTTCTCGGGTTGGTGGTGGTTGCTGAGGGACATACGTGTAATTATTTTTCTTGTCAGGGGTGATCAAGGTGTTTTCTTATGGTCAATTTGGTTTGGAGTTTGGAATACTACCACTGCGAGTATATGGTTTTTTTGCACGTGTTTAATAAGATTTGTAATTTTTGTATTTTGATAGCATATACCCCCTCCGTCTTAAATTGTGAGTCATTCCAAGAATCTTGGAGAGTCAAAGCTTTTCAAGTATAATTTATATGATAGGCTAATAACATTTGTGATGTCATCTAAGTAACATTAGATTCTTCGTTACTTATATTTTTATTGTATACATATTTGATATCATAAATTATTATAGTTTTTTTCTAAAAGTTTCGGTCAAACTTGAAAAACTTTGACTCTCCAAGATTCTTGGAAT
>JAKNSH010095778.1:0-13108 GCA_027790015.1 Cymbopogon flexuosus
GGCCGTTTGCCCTTTTATGTCAGTTTCAGTGGAGGTTTTATGAGAGTGTCATGCACATTTATTAGGGTGCCATATCAGTATATGTGCACTTTTTGCACGAAACTCAGAGGAGAGAGAAGGAATTCGTTTCACCATGGTGAAACCACTCCGGCGCTGTTTCCCACACGGTGAAACAGAATGAAACTCCCACTGAGGCGTTTCATCAGAGAAGAAAATGCGGGGATGGGAGTGAAGATTGGATCCGGTGGGACCCACGAAGGGGTAAAAATAGACTGTGAAATCGTGTATGAAACTTTCCACTGAGAGAGACACCTGTTTTATATAAAAGTTTCATGTATTGGAAAGTATGTGGTGAAACTCACCATTAAGACTGGCCTTGCTAGCTAGGACCCAGTTTGAGAACTCGTCCCTTATTCCAGAATGTACTAAGTGCTCGTTCTTGAAGAGTATGTTGAAAATTCTGGAGTTTCGCTCTTTCCAAATCTGCCACATCGTCAGTATGGCCAAGGACTGGGCTTTCTTTGTTCGACCCTCTACCATGTCTTTAAACCAATCCTCCATATCGTCCGACCGTGACCAAGATGTTGGCTGTAGATCTTGGCAATGGCTCCAATTGGTATCCCGTCTTAGTTCTGAGACCTGCCATTATTCTCCATTGTGTGGTCTTCGTTATTGTTATCTGCCCGCCCATACGGTAGTACAAATTGTCAAAAAGACAATGAATGATATCAAAGCGACGAGTCCCGCTGCCGGCCAAAATGGAAGATTCTTGAAAAGGACAACGTCAACACCGACGAGTATGAAAATAAGCAGCAGCACATGAAGAATCTGCAAACAATTAATTAGCAGATAAAAGTTTAGCAAAGCAAGCCTATGAATGCATAATGCAACGCTACTAGTAACACGGATCATATATAAAAGCTGTTAATTCTAACGTAGAACTTACACCGAGGCATGCGGCGTTTTGGCCTTGGTCTGAACCTGCTTCATTTTCCTTAGCGTCGGGACCTTTTTCGAGGTCGACGAAAGCTGCGGCGGCAGTAGCATTGGCCTTGGCCTTCCCTCCTTTCTCCATCTGGACGTGGATGGTGACCACGCTGGTTTCCTCGGATGGTTGTGATTTACTGACGGTTACCTTGGTGGTCGCCATCCGTGTGCCTAATCCGCAATCTATGCCTCTTGGAGTACACTGCCTAATTAATTTAGTTTGAGGCTTGATAATAATGTATTGTTATTGCGTCTCTTGCTTGCGCCTCTGTTCTAATCGATGATGAGTCGATGGGTGGAAACTGGAAGGCGCCAGATTTATACGCCAGGCCGGCCCAGGCGCGGCCGGATGAGTTTCGGCCTGTTTGCCGAGCTCGGACTCGGTTTCCGAAACCTACGGAACCAACACACGTTTCCGAACGGAACAAACCAATACGGAGTAGGATTACATGTGAATTTGATCACTGTCTCTAGAATACAGATAGGAGTAGAATACTGTACCACACAGGCACCGAATTCCAGTCACGCCCACGTATGCGTGTGCACACGTGCGCTCACCCACCAACAAACGCAACTTACACAAATGTTACAGGTGCACGATCGAACCGAAGGCAACACGCACGCACGTTCTAGCTAAATGAAAATATGACGGGAATCACAGGATGGACCGGCCGGCGGCTAGTCCTGGCTCATCATGCGGTGGAAGTCGTGGAAGTCGAGCTCGCCGTCGCCGTCGTCGTCGTAGGCGCGGATCATGGCCTCGCACTCGGCGACGGACGGCTCGTCGCCGAGCTGGCTGAGCACGCGCTGCAGGCCGCGCGGCGTGATCCGGCCGGACCCCTTGACGGCCTCGAACGCCTGGAACGCGCGCCGCAGGTCCTCGCGCTCCTCCTCCTCCCCGCCGGCCTTGCTCTCCACGATGCGCACGAAGTCGTCGAACCCCAGCGTCAGGTCCGCTCCGCCGTCCGTGAGCCCCAGCGGCGCCAGGGTGCCGTCGCCATCGCCCATGGACGCGAACAACTCGCGCAGCTCCGCGCTGGAGATGCGCCCGTCCATGTCGCGGTCGAAGTGGCGGAAGATCTCGCGGAGTTCCGCCATGCGGTCGCGCTGCCCGCGGGAGCGGGACGTCGTGCCAGCAGAGGACGACGAGGCCGACGCGGACGCGGATGCTGAGGACGACGACAGCGACCGCGCGCCGCCGCCGGCCGTTGGGGAGTCCGGCGGCGACGTGACCGCGGTGGCCTTGCACTGGCCGCAGAACAGGCCGGGCAGGCTCAGCTTGAAGCTGCTGCTGCTGCTGCGCTTCGACGGCGGCTTGGACACCTCGATGCTCCCCATTTCTGAACTTAGCCTATACTACCTGTGACTGTGAGTGCGCAAGCTGGTGCCGGCGGCGGCGAGCTGGTGGGCACTGTGCCTGTGGAACGTGACACTGCGAGCATGTATATATATAGGCGAGGAGGCAAGAGGGGGTCCAGTGCGCGAGGCTGTATGTTTACGACGGACACCGGGCAGCAGTGAGGGAAGTTTCACGGGGCTTTTTTTTTGGTTTTTCGTTCTTTCTGTCGGAGGTCGGAAGGATGTCTCCGTCCATCGGTTCACTGTGAATTGGCGATCGCGATGTGATCGTGCCCTGCAAAAACATACAGATGAGTGTGTACGGTATGCCTGTTGCTACTGGCAGAGTGGCAGTTCATCAAAAGCACATAGTAGGAAGTTACGAAAAATATAGGGACTTCCATGTACAGTCCAGTATTGAGATGAGTTTGATGGAAACGGACCTTGCATTTCTTCAGAAGCTCCACTGGAACTACAGATGAAATAATTAAGGACAATGCTGCAACCTCGAGAGAAAATTACAGTAAAGGGCCCTACAGTAAAACATTATAAACAGTAACGAATTCTTGACCCAATTCGTAGGTGAGATGACATACTACTAGTTTCAAACAAATCGCTATCTTACTGATGAGCCAGTTTTGTGCCAAATTAAATCATCTGATCTGGGTATATATCACGCCAAAAATGCTACAAACTGAGGTTATTTAGACAAGGGCGGTTCATCATTCATGATGTCACAACAACATAGTTGTCCGATCCGACCGATGGGATACCTCTTTGGAACATGGAGAACACCGTCGATCGGAAGGTTGCCGCCAGCGCCAGGTGTTCCATTCCAAGGAATAATCGTGCCTAGCAATCAGACCCACTTCTTGGTAAAACTTGCTGCGGTGCTGCTTAAACTAAATTCTAAATTCTAATGCCCCTTCGTTCGACCAGGTTGCTAACTTGCTATAGGTTGGATTTTCTTTTTCTCCTCAATCACGGCTTACGCAAGCTTTGCCAGCATGGCTTTCCGTAGTTGCATTATTTTTCGCCTGATCATCAGCTTTGTAGATGCCAGTAGCTGCCAAACGCCAAATGCATGCGACCGTCGTCGATTAATTCGCCGGAATGACTTCGCCACGACCCACGAGCACTGCTCGCTGTCGCCTGCTGCTTTGAGTGCCTTTTTATTTTATTTTTGAACCATCTCAATCGCCGCCAGAAGATTATCAAACTATCATATCAGTTTCATCACTGCTTGCGTACTTAATTAATTGGTTACAAGTTCCTCCTCACCACATGTTTCTCGCGCTGCCGGAATTTGGCCCTACAAGAATGCCAGTACTTACGTGCCTGGATGCTTATTACGCACAGAGCGAGCTAGCGATTGCAAGTTGCAGGCCGCAACGGGGGGAAACAGCCAGATGTTGCCTCACCTGAACAGCTGAACTGAACCACTCCCCTGGACGTGGTGGTCGGACGACGACGTCGAGGACGGCGGCGGCGCATCCAAGGGCCGGCGAGTGGAGGCGGGACGGGATCACGTCAGGGTTCGGGTTCGGTGCGCGACGAAGCTTCCTGTCGGCTTCGCCCCTGGATAAAATGCGAGCCCCGCTCGCGCGCAGGTTGCAGACCTGCAGTTGCACGCGCGCCCACGGTTAATTTTACTTGCTTGTCTTTTGTGGAGAGCGGGTGCGGTGCAGGCTGGCAGATAAGAGCTTTCACGTACTGTACTTACGCAGGATCTGTTACTTTGAGTTTCAGTGGCATGTGATGATCTAATGCTCCAATAGCGTGTAGCTAGATCGGTCTTGCCCAAGGACGTACGAGAAAGGGGAATGCAAACAGGCCAAGGTCAGCTTCCATTTTCAGGAAAGACGAAGTTACCAGCAAACTGCCGGTGTCAAGTCTGGAGCAGCGCTGGAAAAGAGGAGCACGCCGTCACGTCTAGTCGTCGTCTAGGATACCAAAGCGGGCTGCCGCGGAGAGGGGGATTCCGGTGAGGTTTACCCGCAACGCCAACGCGCCGCAGGGCCGGAGCAGCTCGGCTCGGCTTTCCCCAGCACAGCAGCAGGCACGAGCGAAAAGCGTCGTCCGCTTTGGGCCTCCGCTTTCGGAGTTTCAGAGGCCGCCGCGCGTGTGGCTTTGGAGTTTGGACTTTCGTTCCAAGGCTGCGCGCGCGTGCGCATGGCGAACTGAAACTGCGTGCACGATTGAGCTGGTGGTGAGTCGGAGTCGCCGCTGGTTGGTCGACGAGGACGGAATAATCCAGTTGGGTTCGCGTTCGCCTGCCGAGGGAGCCACCCAGGCGTGCACCGGCCGCCGGGGCAGGGCGGCTTTGGTAAGTTTCGGCGCGCGCGCGCGGCCGGGGCATGCCTCTCTTTCCGGCGCGGCAGGCCGTTGCTTGGCTCGGGTTCGTCATTGCTGCCGTGCCGCAGCAGGGCTTGGCGCCCATTTTGATGGTTCAGAATCAGAACAGGGCTGAGCGTGCTTAAAGGTGGAGACTCTGCCGTGGCTTTGCTGCTGGTGGTCGGCTTCTCCGCGAGCGCAAAGCGACGTGACGATTGACGACGGGCCAACTCGACCGGCGCCTGGGTTCAGGTCAGTCAAATGGTCCCGAAAGGGGCAGCAGAGCGAAACTGAGGCTCAGAAAACAAAGGTCAGCGTGTTTTGGTGGCGCTCCACATGCTTCGAGTAACAGAGATGACCAGGTTCATCGTGGGATGGATGGCAAAGGTGTGATCAGCGTGTATTAACGCACAAAAACTAAGTACCTGCACTAGCAGAAGATAATTGCAAATTATATTATATATATGGTTCTCGTAAGTACAGTACACTACTGGTTCGTTTGATGATCCCAGGACCCTGGCTCAGCTTTCAAAGCATGTGAGTCCTTTTTTCTGCTGCATTGGCCCGGTCTAATCTGGGACATCCGGACATGTCAAGCAAGCATCGTCCGGATTATGGATTGTCGACCAAATAATACTCCCGCCGTTCCAAATTGTAAGTCATTCCTAAATTTTTGGAGGGTCAAAGCTTTTCAACTTTGACAAAAATTTTAGAAAAAACCATAATAATTTATAATATCAAATATATATACGATAAAAATATAAGTAATGAAGAATCTAATGGTACTTATTTGACATCATAAATGTTATTATTCTGTTATATAAATTTGGTCAAATTTAAAAAGCTTTGACTCTACAGAATTTTTGGAATGACTTACAATTTAAAATAGAGGGAGTACTTCTGAGTAAACTTTATAGTATCTGATTACATGTTCCTCCTAGAAACATAATTACGTACTCGAATTGAAATTGTAGATTTATCCTGAGTCAAGCTATTTAAATGTTTGCCATCAGTTTATCTGTATATCTAAAACTTCATATTCATATAGATTGACAACAATATTTGCAGAACTAAAGTTTAGTGGATTTTTTTTCATATACTATATGTAACTCTTTTCATTTAGATAGTACATTTGTGCAGATATTTCTAGTCAAAATCTAAATTGTTTGTCTTATAAAATAAATCTTGATAGACTTATATTTCCTACCTGTTGCGTTTTTTTTTTTAACCAAACCTGCGCGTCACAAACTGTTGCCACGCCTGCCACTTTGTCTGGGCCGGGCTGCCTATTCTGCCCAAGCCCAGGTCGTACTCAGTATGCCATGTACCAGACTGATGCCCACAGGTCCAAATGTCGAATCGTTGGGCCAACCTTCATGGACATGCTTCAGTGGGCCTAGCCTGCAAGCATGGACACCACACTTTATTTTATTTAAAAAAACATGATTTTAGATATGGCAATGACATGCTTAGGTTCCTTGTGGAGGAATTTCTCAACCAGAAGTCCTCGACTTGGCACGGATTGAGGTTGAAGTCCTCGTATTTTTCATGTTTATATCTTGGATTTAACGACACACCCTAGTCGACAGCAAGGCGTTCACTTTGTAAATCTAAGGCAGGTGTTTTAGTTTCCACACCATCACTATGTCTATGTCATAGAAGCACCATAGGCCTCATGTGACAAAAGGTCAAAGAAACGAAGCCTCGCGTTGTGGACAGGAGATTTACTTTCTCAGAGTCGTTGCCGTCCGCACCCATCCTGTACCGAGTTCGGCCTGGACTCAATCTTTGCCGCGCCGTGCCTCCGACTCCGAGATCCACTCGCGGACTCGCCCAACCATATAAACCCTGTCCACCACGCTACGCACCAGAGAACGAAGATCATCAAAGACAACAAAGCGTAGGGCGTTCTACAATCTACAACCGCAGCACCACCACGAGCGTGAACGCGCGCGATCGTGTCGTGATCCACAATAACCCCGCGCCAGGATGTCGCAGCAGCAGATCGATGGCAGCGCCCCGCCGACGTGCGCCGCGGGCTGCGGTTTCTTCGGGAGCCAGGCGACCCTCGGCATGTGCTCCGTCTGCTACAAGCAGCACTGCTGCACCATGACGGGCGCCGCCACGGCGTTCGGTCCCGTGGCCGCGGCGGCGAAGCCAACAACGGAGGTGGCCGCCGCGCCCACGCCCGCCGCCAGCGTCTGCTTGTTGGCTCCTGCTGCTAAAGGCGCCGTAGCGGAAGCCGCCGCCGCAGCCGTGTCGCCCCCCGGCGCGCCCGAGGCCGCGGCGGCGAAGAAGAAGGCGACGCCGAGCCGGTGCGCGGCGTGCTGCAAGAAGGTGGGGCTCACGGGGTTCGTGTGCCGATGCGGGGAGATTTTCTGCGGGAGCCACCGGTACGCGGAGGACCACGGCTGCAGCTTCGACTTCAAGGGCGCCAGCCGTGACGCCATCGCCCGCGCCAACCCGGTCGTCAAGGCGGAGAAGCTGGCCGGCAAGATCTGATCGTGGTCGGCGGCTCAGCGCACACGTACGCATCATCTTAACCGAGTTCGTCGTCGTAGGTTTTGTAGCCAGCCACGTCGTGGCTCTGCATCACTGTCTCTGTAATGGATCATATGGATGTCCATGTGTAGCCGTGTACGTGTAGGCTAGCCTCATGAATCATGAATGCATGTTACTCGTGGCTTGGTTTTTTCACCTTTTGTGGTAGGCATTGTTCAGATCATCAGATGTCATCCGTGTAACCAGTTTGATCGTCGTCATTTTTTTTTTCTTTTGGGAATATGATTCAATTAGTTCTCGATTCTGCGACCATGCCTTTGTCCGTGTCCACTCAATGGTTGCAAAACGTCAGACGCACGCACTTCACACACTGATGATTCTTTATGGCTGAAAACAGTCACAATTCTTGTTTTTGTTCTCTACAGTATCCTATCAAACAGGTGCGGCAATGCTTACACTTGGTCTCGTTTCTTGAGTCTGTGGCAGCTCGACGTTTCCTCCCCACACCCGTATTCTCTCCTCTGCTAGCATAGCCTGCACAAAATGTTCCAGAATATGGGAACGAGGGCAGAAAAAAGAATATTAGAGCAAAAAATGTTTCAGAGTTCAGAAGTGGGGTAGGTACTAGACAGTACTGTACCTCTTTCTGCCATTTGATTCTGCCGAGGATTACAAACAGAATCACAGTCTGTAACACCGTTCCGATCAACACGCCCACCCAAATCCCCTGCAGCACATGCAGAATCATCAAATTGCCTTGAGTATGGACGTCAAACAGCCAAACAGAAAAACATCACATCTTGCTGGCTTGTCTTACTGTTGCATTCAGCTTCAGCTTGAACCCAAACACAGCTGCGAGGGGCAGGCCGACGAGGTAGTAGCTGCCGATGTTGACGAACGCGACTAAAGACTGCCACCCGGCGCCGATCGCCACGCCTGCAGCAAATATGCATCAACGGATTTGAGTCTGATCATGCATGAAACAATTGTCCCCGTCCGTGCTTTCTCAGAAAAGTGAAGAGCGGTGGATGCAGATTCTAGTACCTGACAGCACCGGCTGGATGCTGTTGAGGAATATGGTGGCGGCCAGGAGGTACCCCAGCTTGGCAGTCTCCCTGACGACCACGGCGTCGCCCGTGAAAAGCCGAGGCATCTGCTTCCTCGCCGCCAGAGCAACCGCCGTGAATATCACCCCAATTAATCCCCATGGCAGCCGATGTGGCGGTGGCGACGACAACGGAGAATTTGGCCGCCTTTGGATGGTTGGCGCCGAGCTCGTTCGACACGCGAACACTGTGACGTAGGGGGAACAAACGAAACAAGAAGCAAAGCAGTGCTGGACGTTACCTTACTGCAGCATTGAATCCAACAGCAACCATCAGTGTCCAAAGCTGATAGTTCATGCTGTTACAGCAAAGAAAAAAAAGGAATAACAGAATCATCACGATTCACGGGGCACACAGGCCTGGCAGCGTGTTCTCTGTGAAATACAGAGGCAGACCACAGATGCTGTTAGAAGATGATCGAACTGAAACAGATGGCACTGACCATATGGAGATAGCATCAACTTGAATCGCTGGGTTCTTCAGGCATCCCACCAGAATGAGCACTGCCGTATAATACCACATCTCTAGGCTGCAAAACATATAGGTAGAGCGGGAGCAGGACGACGGCGGTGGCGACGCAGATGATCCAGGACCGCTGCATGTAGACGCCCAGCATCTGGAGCTGCCCGTGCCCGGCGCCCACCGCCTGCTCGCACAGCGTCTCCAGGGCCCCATGCCAAGCTACATGCGATCGATCGATGGGCACACGTTGCACGTAGAGAGAAAAGCAAAACCAGTGATCACTGATCAGTGACGAGGCGAGATTATATTTGTGGTTGTCGATTACCAGGAGGCCGAAGGCGAGGCCCTCGACGATGCCGTTGACGATGGAGACAGCGGCGAGCTCGACCTTGCCGATGTGTGGCCGACGAAGGCCGCGGTGACGAAGCTGAACAGGAACTGGAAGATCCCGGTGAGGATCACCGGCCCCGCGACGCGCCACAGGTTCCGGCACTCGTCCGACCAGTCCTTGCGCCTGCTGCCGGCCGCCGCCATCTGCTCGGACGGCACCTCGATGTGTTCGAACACGTCGCGAGTCGCTGCACAAGAGAAGACCTGCCATAGCACCACCTTTTGTAGGTACAGGTCAAGGTTGGAGTCCAAGTTCGCAGCTGAGTTGACGGCAGGGGTTGCGGACGCCGGACGCCATCAAGTAGAGCTAGAGCTGCTAAGTTGCTGCGACAAACTAGACAGTAGGGGCTGGTGGCCGCCGCCATTGTGGATACATGCCACGAGGCTCCAAACTCGAGCCAGAGCCAGCTCTTATCCGATGAGGTCTCAGGTGATGACAATATGACATGCACGTCCGGTGACGAGGGAAGCCCCTGCGGCAGGGCGCTTTGAAGTCTGAAGAGTATAGCAATGCGGCGGTTGTTGCTGTAGCCCGGGTACATACTCCTGCTAATAGGACAGTGCTTAACGGGTTTTTTTTCACGGGTTTTAGTACAGTTTCTATTGGATGGATGGAAACATGTGACACTATGATACGGGTCGGGATGTGTTGGGAGGTTGGCACGGGTTGGGGTGTCGTGGTCGCAGATCGGCACGTACGTCAAAGATCAGTTCCATGGTGACTGTTAGGGCAGGTTGGGCCGACGGGTGGGTCAGGGGGTTGGTATTTAGGGCTCTTGAGATGTGAGTAGGGGCTGATTTGGAAGGGTTCAACCCCATTAGGGCTTCTCCAGTGGCCAAAACAAAAGCGACTCAATGTCTTACGTGGCTTTGTTTGAGTCGGCTTAACTGCGACTCAACTGCTGGAGAAGATCAGTTCACGCGGAAGAAAATGAAAAACGACTCAACTTCTTGCATCGACTCATGGCAGTAAAAGATTAATATAAAAGATTAATAAAAAATTGATTGCTTTGTGTGGGAGAGAGACCATCTGCATGCACAGCAACGCCATCTGCATGCATAAGAGCTTTTTTCTAGGTGATGAGTCTGACTCACTGCTAGAGAACTAAGAGAAGCCCTTAGCAGGCGGACGGGTACGATTCAAGGTGTACGGTCTGTTAGCGTGAAGGTGCAAGTCAAAATGCGTCGGCGGAAGCAGAAAGTCTCGCCCGAACACCCCTCTGCTTGAGAAGATGGGGTGTCATGGTTTGTTTTCACCGTATTTGGTCACATCTGCTAGAGTTCAGTAGCCCGAAATCTAGCTCAGGCGATGAGTTCATGCACTGGCTGCTGCCGCCTTTTGCAGCTAAGCGATAGCCAGCAACGTCGCCTGACCATTTGCCAAAAGAAAGTTCCTGTATAATAGCAATCCCCTTATTTTAGCTAGTGTGCCCGCCACCGACCAAACAAGGTTGCCCTTGAGCATTTGCACTCGTTGAATTAACACCATGATTTTGAGCTCAGTGACTGTCACTTGAAAGCAAAAGTTCTCCATCATCTGGTTACAAAAGATGATCCAGTCAGTTTGGAGAACGAATAGCCTTAGAAATCAAACATGATCCAGTCAGTTTGGAGACCGGATAGCTTAGAAGTCAATCCCGAAGCCAAAATTTGTCAGGAACACCATTCATATGTAGTGGTTGCTGGTTGCATACCACTAACATATTTATTTCCACGGTCGTCAATAGACTATATTGCCCATGGCTCAATACTTTGGACATGATTGCTCTGTTACTCATGATTCTACTCCAGTGTGAGTAACATGCAACATGCGGACAGAAATCGGCAAATCGCCATATTTCAAAACATCCAAAGGCTACAGAATTGGTTTCACAACAAGCCATTCCTTCTGGCCTTCCCCATGTCCACTGCCAATGCGAGATCTGCAGGTGGAAGGGAGGCTGCGAGAGGCGGAGAGGGACATATGGAGGAAAGCAGAGCACGGCATGGAGGAATAAACAGATCCAACTCACTATCCAAGTCGATCGCAGATGTTGAAGTCTAAAATTTGTAGCACCCGCAACCCTGCATTAACAAATGCAGTAATAGGTGAGATGTTATTGCAAAATAGCTTTGAATAAAAGAAGTAATTGAATACCTTGGGCACAATGGCATTGAATAAAGTAAGAGTAATAAAATACCTTGGAAATGTAGGATGCTACAAATCATTCATCAGCATGTGGTGAAAAGATTCGAAGATTCTATGTGCGCGGCATACACTCACCAGTATCTTAAGTCGCTCATTATAATCACGGAAATCTGGAAACGTTTGGTTATACTTTGCAGATGATGTAGACAAAGGTCAACTAGTTATATATTCTGAAACACACAGAGCAATATGGTTCTTCATCTTGTAATCACTAGACTCTAGCATTAACGTCATCGCAAGTTCACAGATCGAATATCAAATACCATACATGTTCATCATACACACTACCAGAAAATTTAACATAGAATGAATGAAGTCAACATTAGGAATCCACATCACTTATTTTTTTAGCATTTGAAGCTCAAAAAGTAAAGTCTATATGCCCATAAATAACTCCAATAGATAATGTTAAAGATATTAGAGCAAATGTTAGAACCATTTTTTTGATTATTTAAAGTTCGGGTAAAAGAAAGTTATGCTCAGTCATCCGTTTATTGCTGATTTTTAGAACCAGTAATAGTACTCTAATGGAATGTGTAGCATCACACATTCAGGACACATTGCAAAAGGCCTAAATGGAGCATGTGATTAAATATATCTAAATTCCTATAACAGATCTCTGAAATCTGAAATCAAAGCAAAGAAAATGTTAGGACCTATTAGACTCCCAGATTCAATACTACTCTGAACCAGGCAGGAGTTCATTTCTCCATATATATTGGACCTCATATGCATTATATAGGAAAAAAGAAGCTGATATAGACAAAGTAAAAATAAAATGATTCAGAATTATGGAAAAATTCAAAAGCATATAGAATAAGCTCAGCAGTTAAGTTCTTTTTGTTGGTGCCATCTTTTAATTCAGTAACAGGTTGAACCGCAAACTGAACACTTAAGGGTAAGGATTTATATATGACCTAGACAATGCAGAAAAATGTTACATCTCACAATGGCCAGACAGCATAGTCTGGCAATGCATTACCTAATAAGCAGAAATAGCAATGAAAAACAGACATGCATGTCAGTTCTTGCAGCTGACACAGTGGTGTGGAGCATGAACTCAATCATGTAGGGGGCATCAACAGGCCTGTAGGCTGACTTTGCATTGGACACCCTGAACCTACCAATCACATAGATACCACCCTCATCTATGAGAGGGATCTTTGCATCAATTTCAGGCCTAGGTATCTCACCATACAGAGAATTGCCCTGCAGTTTAATAAAAGGGAAATCAGTGTTGGTATATGTATAGGTACGCGAATTACAAAATACAATTTTACAGATGAATCACATGGGGAGGGGGATGAACCACAGGCATACATGGTTGCGAGCTGGACGGGCATGATTGCGAGCCATCGAAAGCACTCAGCACATTAAACGCCGACAAGGAGCAACATCTGTCTAAGATAAACAAAGATAAAAAAGGAGCCTTGAATAATTATTTGTACAGCAGACACGTCGAAAAATTACATGAACTGAAAACAGAAACGAGGCCTCTGCGAAATGAAAAGCACACGGCCGGCAAGGAGCCTACACAAGAAGGTTCAGAAGGGAAATTTCTCTCATAAAACATTCAGTCCGGAGAACCAACTCACGACGCTCCCTAGCCAGGACACCTAGAACACCAGTGGCCCTAGCAGCCACAGAAGCCTCTGCACGAGCCACTCCACTACATAGCACCACACTCTCAAAATTGTAATCGAGAACCACGAAGCCATATAGTTTCTGCAGAAAAGATGTAGCCTATAGAGCAGCCTGCTCATAACCAGGGAACCAAACCTGACAAATCTCTTGGTGAGAG
>JAKNSH010095870.1:0-10515 GCA_027790015.1 Cymbopogon flexuosus
GGAGCGCTGGCGGCAAATCGCCGAACACCACACAGCCGCTGCCCCCACAGCCCTGCCCACACGCGAAGCCCGAGCGCGCACCACGCCACACCCACACGGGCCTGGATCCGTCTCCGAACTCGATCTATCGCCCCGAACTCGATCTCCCCGAACTCGATCTATCGTCACTCGTCAGCGTGCGCCGGGCGGCGGCCACAAGCGTCGCTGTTTAAATAGCCCTGAGCGGCCTCCCCTGCCCTTCAGATCAGCCTTGGCGTGATCCTGAAGCTGATGTCTGATGACGGCGACGGCGAGGAGCGAGCAACGGCAACGGGGTCATTTTCGATCTCGATGTTTGCACTTCGCTTGCGTCCAAGCTTTGGAACCAAGCGTACGTGCGCTGATCCACGGCCAGAAGGAAAAAGATTAACGCCACCCACAACGCGCCAATTAATTCATATCGTATCGCCGCACTTACTTGGCACGTACGCAAACACGGAGCTTATCCAAGAATCAGTCCAGAATTGTCGGTAAAAAAAAATCAGTCCAGAATCACACTCGGGTCATGTTGATATTTGCATGCAAATCGCACCAGATTAGTACAAATAACGGACTTTTTTTACTTCTGAAATGACAAATAGTCACCGTCGAGTTGACACACCAGAAAGTCGGCAGGCTGGTTCACGAAATTAAAGCAGGGTTATGAATTGGACAGGATAGCCCTCGACTCCTCGAGGATGAGCGAGGTCTGAGTTAATAAATAAAAATTTAATTAAATAACGCGATCACTGCATAAGCTGGGCCAGTATAGAATTAATTGTGAGTCTGACTTAATAGCTCCAGAGTTGCTGATTCATCATATGGCACGTACGTGTAGCCGCAACTGTCGGTGCCGCCCACGGCCCTCATGAGTGGTCTCGAGTCGAAATGCTTGTGTACTCAACAAGATGATGAGAGGAAGCTTGAACGGCAGGGTTTCCATCCAGGCCACAGCTGCACTAGAACGGGAAAGCAACGGCACCGGACGGGCAGGCACGGCTCGCAAAGTCGTACAGTAGTTCCTGTGGCGTGGAATGAGGAATGAGAATGACACGCAAAAGCATTTATTCATGCACGACGGAGAGTTCTGACTTCTGAGAGGAGGCATTTGACAGCAGCGGGTTCCGTCTCATAATAATTGTATATTTAATTTTTAGAGAAATCAGACATTTGTAATTTTAACAAAGTATATATAAAAGAATAGTTATGTTTATGACATGTAATAAGTAATATTAGGTTGACATTGAGAAATACTTTTATAAATAAATTTATTTGAAGATGTAAACGTCAATATTATTTTCTATACACTTTAAAATTTAAAAAAATTGACTTCTTAAAAGGTGAGATGTGTAATTATTCTAAGACCCAAGGACAGGAGGAGTACTCCCTCCGTCCCTAATTGACCGTCGCTGTTGGTTTTCGTGCCGCAAGTTTGACTCAATTTATACAAAATACGTACAACATTTTTATCTCTAAATAAATTTATTAAAAAACTAGACGTAAAGATCTTTCCGATGATACTAATTATATATTATAAATATTAATATTTTTTAATATATAATTACCGGCAGTATTTCTCGGGAAGCGCAGGGCGACAAACATTTAGGGACAGAGGGAGTATGCGTTAATTGTTTGCTTCTGGATGCCTTGACGCGCTCTCGTCTCGTCTCGTCTCTACGCATTCTTTTCAAGACCAGGTACAGTACGAGTGCACGTATCTTTCGAAGAAAGATAAGAACAAGAGGAAATGGATGGTGATGAAATTCGCTCCTATGAAAATTTGAACTTAGAAGTTGAGGGGTGCCGGTAGAGTGCTGAGCTCCCAACAT
Organism: Cymbopogon flexuosus; assembly: GCA_027790015.1. NCBI lineage: Eukaryota > Viridiplantae > Streptophyta > Magnoliopsida > Poales > Poaceae > Cymbopogon > Cymbopogon flexuosus. The sequence goes on from JAKNSH010095870.1 coordinate 1,848, forward strand.
CCTTAGATTAAGGCCTTGTTCTCTTCAACGTTGAAAAGTGGAAAGTGAAAATCCGAACTCCTGTAGCACTTTCGTTTGTAATTGACAAATATTGTCCAATCATGGACTAACTAGGCTCAAAAGATTCGTCTCGTGATTTAGAACCAAACTGTGTAATTAATTACTTTTTTTATCTATATTTTATGCTCTATACATACAGCTAAAGATTGATGTGATGGTAACGTGATGAGAAAAAAATTCCACTTTCAACTTTCAAAGGTGGAAGAGAACAAGGCCTGAAGAGTAGTAATGCACAGTACTACTGTACTAGGATATGAGTACGGTAACGTTGACAAGTCAAGGAGGCAGCAGAGATCGTGGAATGGAAAATGCACCGGGGTTGTGCCGATCAAGACTCAAGACCAAGCTTGGTTGCGTGCGTCGTACGAACCGGCGAGCGCGGGCGGGCAGGACCGCAGGACTCGCGTCATCGCGTGAAAGAGCGGTGTTGTTTATACTCCTGCGGAGAGTACGTATTTATTTACTGAAGCTTCTTTGTTATCTCCTCAAAAGATTACTATTTCCGTCGTCTTCAAAGTTCAGACAAATATAGGGGCGGCCGATCAGCATGACGTGGGTCTACTGTTTCGTCTTTGACGATGAGCGAGTCATCAGCGGCTCAGCCGTAAAGCGTGATTTCCGCCCTATTTCTTCCCCTCTGTGCCGGCGTCATCCCCGTTCTCATCTCGTGGTCCGCCTCTACCTTCCTTCGCCGGATAAAGCCCGTGAGCCGCTGTGTCGCTTTCGAGGTCGTCTCGCCGCCGGTACGGCGGAACTGGAACGCCCCGCGTCGTCCGGCCGACCCCCAGCCGCCTCACGACGTCGCAGAACGATTCGACACGGGAGACGCTTTGCTTTCGTGAGCACACAAGCGCCGGCACCGCCTGACAGGCGACGCGACGCGCACGCGCACCCGCGAGCGAGAGAAAACGTTCGGATTTAGCGCAAGATCTGTGGTGTGTGGCTGGGTGGCGGTACAGCGAGCAGACGTGGCGTGTCGTAACCCACGAGCCGGAGCTAATCGGTTCCCTTTTTCCCAAACCTGGTGTGGTGACGGTGACGGCAAGGCTGACTGGACGCCACCGGCGTCGCGTCGAGAGGGTGAGACGGCTTCGCGGTGGAGCCCCCAGGCCCCCAATGGGACTGCCGTCACGTAACGTGTGCCACGGCACACAAGCCCGAGAACGAGCAAAGCAGGATCCGCATCCGCAGCGGCCTTCTCTACGCAACGCAACGCACCCTCATCATCGAAGAAAATCGTCGGAAACGGTGCACCACGGGAGCCGTGCGTGTTCACGCTGCCGATGCCGGGCACGCCGACGGCACAAACGAATCATCGTCTGCAGTGCAGGAACGAAACGAAGCCACGTTCTGGCCGCTTCCCGAACGATTCGACGGGAAAATGGGAGGAAGGAATTCCTCCGGCCGGCCGACGGCGCCGCCGGTGCCGCGGTGCGCTGCGGATAACGCTATTTTAATCGGTCTGGCACTGGCACGGGCACGCGAGACGCCACCGCCTGCCGGGCCACGCGGCCAGGCCAGCGGGAGGCTTCGCGAAAAAACCCGCGGTCCACCGCCCATCCCGCCATCCATCCTGATCCGCCCCCAAATCATACCACTGCTCCGCTCCTGCCCCCCGCGAGGAGAAAAACACCCAGCCGCAGCCCCACACGCGAAGCCCGAACGCGCATCAGCCTCCTCCGACGCCGTCCTCAACCAATCGTCAGTCGTCACCGCCTGCCCTCGGGTGATCGATCGATCGATCGATCGATCGCGTCAGCTTGCGCTTGCGCTTGCGCCCGGGCGGCGCGGCCACAAGCGTCGCTGTTTAAATAGCCCTAGCGGCCTCCCCTGCCCTTCAGTTCAGCCTTGGCTGGACATCTCGCGAGCTTGTTTGTACTGGGTGAGCGCTCTCTCCCTCCTCCTCCTCCTCCTCCTCCTCTATCCATTTGGGGATCTCCTTTTCCATTCGATGCTCCATTGTTTTGGCGCCGAGATCGATTCGCACGGAGGCCCAATCGTCCGTTGGGCGCGCGCGAAGGTTCTAGGTGTAGCCAGTGTTGGCCTGCGCAAGCCATCACCGGCTCGTCCTCTCCGTTCTTAGGGCGGGGCGGGGCGGGGCGCGGCGTGGCGCCGTGGCGGTTCGCCGCCCTGTTGTTCCCACCGTCCCACGGTGTCGGCTCCGTCCTAGATCGTTTCCCCAAATTTGTTGGTTCCCCGGGCCCTCGATTTCTGCATATATTTTTTTTCTAGTTCTGATTTGGCGTTGTGGAACTCTTAAGTGCGGGTCACCTGCTTTGTTGTTTGCGGCCCTCCGGAAACACGAGGGACCGGGTGCTTGTACCTGAGAAAGCTCCCCATGTTCCCCTCGCCTTGTGCTTGCGGCTGCCCCTGCCTAGTTAGTACTACTTTCCCTCGAACTTGTTTGGCGTAGTTCTTCAGCTGCGAATCACCGATACGTGTACGCTAGTGTGTTGGGCACATTCTTTGTCAGGTTGCCGCTTGAGTTCCCCCTCTCGAAATATCTCCTATCTGTAGTATTTTGGGAGTCCTTGATACGGTTCTCAGATCAATTTTGGTCTGAACACGGGTATTTGGGTAGTATCCGATTTGCTCTAGATTTATCTGTCATTCTCGGGCAAAGTTGCTGTACTCCAAGGCTTGCAGCTTCAAAATCAGCCATCTAATGTGATTTGGCATGTCATTGCAGGAATAGCTCTATAACCATTGAAAATGGTCAGTGGGAGGCCGAATGGTGAGTTGGATGCATGGTTCAAGAGCCTCATGGTGACCAATACCAGCGAGAGGGGGCAGGCTGGAAGTGGTGGTCCAGTGCCAACATTATCAGGATGGAAGGACCTTCCGATGGAGCTCCTGGTGCGGATATTGTCGACTGTTGGAGATGATAGGATGGTCATTGTGGCATCTGGTGTTTGCACAGGCTGGCGTGACGCCCTGGGATGGGGTGTCACTAATCTCTCCCTTACATGGTGAGCAAGCTTCTTTCCTTCACTCCACCTTTTTACTAGTCAATTTGGAAAAAAAGAACGTTATGTAATTGCCATAATGATTGAAATGGATTCCTAAAAAATATGATGATCTCTTCCATTTTTTTTTTATTATTCAATCATTTCTTCCGTAAGTGAAAGTCACAAGGCTTTAAACCGCTTGTGATGAAATTGTCGATCTCATCCTTCCTAAGTGGTGTTAGCCAAGTTAGCAATGTGTTTCAGGGGAAGTGTCAGGAAATTCTTTTGTTCTGTTTACCATGTTGTGTTGTACATTGCTCTTTCATTTAAAGCGAAAACTCCCTATCTTATCCTTTATTTTTAAATTATTTACCTCTGGAAGCAACCTGAATATTTTAAGTTCTGTGATATGAGTTTAGGAATAGGCTCATCTGATATTGCTTTAGGTCTATGAACTTGCCATTGTGTACGCTATGGATATCCATATGCTTGTCTCATAAGAAACTTTCAGACACAACTAGACCTGCTTATTGACTTTCCATTTGCTTTCCTTGAAAGAAAACCCTTCTGGTCTGCCATCCATGATTTGTCTAAGTTGCCAAGCCACAAAGTTGGCCTCCTTGATTTAAATAATAAATAGCACATGCCCGTGCGTTGCTATGGTAGCCTGAAAACTTTGATAGCAATATAAGTATGAAAAAAATAGTAACGCAATGAGCATGAAAAAAAGAGTGGGGCAAATTGACGGACAAATAAATTGTAACTCAGGTTAACAACAAACTGTTTTGAGCCACGAAGTTAGTCATGATTTCTCTGAGTTGCCAAGCCACAGAGTTGGTCTCCTTGATTTAAGTAATAATATGCGTTTAGTGGAGAAAACAGTCAATGAATGGCTTTATCTATCATCATAGCTTTATCTTGCACAGAAGCTAAATCTATACCAAATTACACAAAGTTTTACTTGTCTTTAAACAAAATCGCTGCATCCATTACTTGGTGTCCCAATGCAATGGATTGAAATCAAGTTTATCCCTGGATGATTTATTGTAATTAATATTATTTCCATCCTCCTTTTGGGATCTGAGGATGACATATTTCTTCCTGCTTTTTCCTTACAACCAACCCCTATGTGCTTGTGTGCTGAATTATAGTTGGTTATATGTGCATAGCTATTAAATAATGCACTGGCTAAGCTGAAAATTGTATCACTTGCAGGTGCAAACAGAGCATGAATAATTTAATGATATCTCTTGCACACAAGTTTACAAAGTTGCAAGTTCTCACTCTCCGGCAAAACAATCCTCAGCTTGAAGACAGTGCAGTAGAGGCTGTTGCTAACTACTGTCATGATCTACGTGAGTTAGACCTCAGCAGAAGCTTCAGACTTAGTGACCGCTCCTTGTATGCATTGGCCCATGGATGCCCACGGCTTACAAGACTGAACATTAGTGGATGTTCCAATTTCAGTGATACTGCCTTGATTTACCTTACTTGCCGCTGTAAAAACCTGAAGTGCCTGAACTTGTGTGGATGTGTGAAGGCTGCTACTGACAGAGCTTTGCAGGTACTTTCCAATATATAAAGTTTTGCTAACCATGTTTCTAATACGAATGCCTACTGAGTTTCTATAATTTTGATGCAGGCTATTTCTCAGAACTGTGGGCAGCTGCAATCTTTGAACCTAGGTTGGTGTGATGATGTTACAGATAAGGGAGTGACCAGCTTAGCGTCAGGATGTCCTGATCTCAGAGCTGTAGACATGTGTGGTTGTGTTCTTATAACAGGTATTTGATCTGATTCTTTAGCAACTTAGTTTTCTTTTATGCTTGTTGGACCGCAGTCAGTTAAGTTTAGATGGCACTGAAACCTAGCACATCCTAATTCCGATCTTCAACTTGCCCCCATGTTTGTTACTTCAGTCATTTGATAGGTAGAGTGCCTTTTGTTTCGAACACAGTGCTCCATTAGATTACTGTATCGAGCCATCAGGTATCCCCGGCACATTCTTTCTGAAAGACGCAGTTTTATCTGGAAATCTGATAGGATGCGTCGGGTGTGCACATACACCTGCACATATGCAAATATAATAGAGCAGGCATATCAATATCGGCATGCTTTCTTATAGCCTTGGGGGGGTAACTGAACGTTTTCTGGGCAGTTGATAACTGTATACAAGAGTAGTCTTGTTTGTACTGCATTAGATATCTTGTTTGTTCTTCATTAGATATCAGTGTTGCTGTCATTGTTTCAGACTCTTAGACTGAGCACCACAAGGGTTTGTTCTTGTGGCTTATAGTGAGCTTTGACCACCAAAATCCTCATATTTTCAACTCTTCATTGCAGATGAGAGTGTGGTTGCTCTTGCCAACGGATGCCCACACCTGCGCTCGTTGGGCCTCTACTACTGCCAGAACATCACGGACCGTGCTATGTACTCCCTCGCAAACAGCCGCGTGAAGAGCAAGCGTGGGAGGTGGGATGCAGTGAAAGACGGCCTCGTGAACCTCAACATCAGCCAGTGCACCGCCCTGACGCCCCCAGCGGTGCAGGCCGTCTGCGACTCCTTCCCAGCACTGCACACCTGCCCCGAGAGGCACTCCCTGATCATTAGTGGCTGCCTCAGCCTCACGTCAGTGCACTGCGCCTGCGCCCTCCACCCACACCGTGCTGGGAGAGCACTGATGGCCAACCATGCTTACTAAGCTTGTTGGTGGCTTTACGCTGATGGTTCTTGTGAATGGGGGGCGCTTGCCTGGTGGTGGTGGCGTCCTCCAGGTGTAGAGGAAGCTCCCTGTGTACATAAACTCGAGACTTGGTGGTGTAATAAGACACTGCTATGGTAGGACTTTCTGTGATAACCATATGGAGTGGCGAATCTCTGGAGCGTGGCATGTGTACTCCAGTGCTACCTGGATATTGACTAGAAATGTTGTGGTATCTGGTATCTAATAGACTTCTGTGTAATCTGTATTTATTATTTCATGGATTTTGTAGGGTTACAGTCAGATCTGCCTAATCTTGACGGCAAATGCATGGCTCTGTTTAATTTTTGCAAAGGAAAAAAATTCTAGGGGAATTGGACTGTTACCTTTTAGGAATTCACTTAAACAGGCCTACTATGGGAAATTTGAGAGCCCACCCCATAAATTACTTGGGTTTTGTGTCTGTCCCTCTAGGAATTTTGTTGCAAATGTAAAACAGAACAAACATGTAACGCATATATGTTGGTTTTGTTGCAAAACAATCCCTGTATACACTCTTAACCAATTTAACGTATTTTCATCAATCTGGAACTACCAATATAGCGTACATATAGGGCCTACTTGTTTGGCATCCAATTCTTGCCAAACCAAAATCATGGCTTGTCAAAATTATGGTCACCAATTGGTTCATAGCCAAAGAAATAATATTACTCATCTTTATGCTAAAATTTTGGTAAATCTCTAAATTGTTCTTAAACTACATATAAAAGAGAAATTTGACAAGCCTTCATTTTGGCAATCAACCAAATACATGCTTATGTTTTTTGTTTTAACTTTGGCAAGTTTTGATTGGCAAGCCTATGTTTTGGCTTGCCATAATTTTGGTTGGGCAAAAATTGATAGCTAACCAAATAAACCCACAACCTATATCTTAAAAAATAATTTTTGGTGGCTTTCTATCTCAACGTGCAAACTATTCATATCATTCCCACACCACTCCCTCATCAGCATTCAATCTCACGTGCAAGCTATTGACGGCATTCTCACCAAATAGCACATTATCCTCCATTAACTTTCAATCACCAAATAGCACATTATCCTCCATTAGTTTTCAATCTTTTCATACAAAGCTATCGACACCCTCAGTTCTCGGCTCTAAGCATGGGAATTTGTGAGAATGCAAGTCAACCAGTCCTATAACAACATCATCACATATTATTTGTCATTTTAGCTCTGAGTATATTAATTACTTACTCCCTCTGTTTTAACTTATATATAGGACATAGTCTAACATAGCCCGGTTTTATTTTATATTGTTTATAGTTATAGACTTATGGCTATTGGATAGTATATTTGTTTACAAATCCAATCCAATAGTGTGAATTTATCTCGTTGTCCCACCCATCCATCCTTCGGCCATGGTGGCAACTGGCATGGAATGTGTATCGGCACGGCACGAGCACGACGGCACCAGGCAGCTAGTCCTGTTTGGTGGCTCACCTACTGCCACGAAAAGCGACCCTGCGAGTGTTCAGCGTGGTCTCTCTCGGATCGATCCAGCACTGATTGGGCATTCCGGATAAGACCATCGGACCAGTACGCTGATGCGTGCCAACCAAAGTCAACAATCAGCACTCAGCACAGCAGCGCCAGCAACCCGTTCTGGTAATCAACAAATCATTATCCGTCGCCGATTCTCTTTTTTCTTTGAAACGTAGTAACCCCTGTCCGCTTTGACTTTAGCACACATTTATATATCAATATCAATAGTACATAATTAATTAATAGCATTAGATGAATTACTAAATATATTTTTATAATAAACTTATTTAGGCCTAGTTTGGATCACTTCAAAATTTTAATTTTTTACATTCTCTCTCCATCGCATAAATCTATGCACGCATGCATGGAGTATTAAATGTAGGTAAAAAAATTTAACTAATTATACAGTTAGATTGTAAATCACGAGACGAATATTTTAAGCCTAGTTAATTATTGATTAGACAATAATTGACAAATACAAACAGAAATGCTACAGTGTCAAAAATTCTAACTTTAGGAATCTGGACACAATCCAAACAAGACCTTAGTGATATGGATATTGCTGATATTTTCTATAACGTTGGTTAAATTTGATAGAGTTTTTGTAAGGTGGTTCTTTTTGCACAAGTGGAGTAGTAGTACTATTCTACTCCCTCCGTCCCAAAATAGATGTCATTTTCGCTTCCCGAGAAAGACACGGTTTCAAAATGCCGGCAATTATATATTAAAATATATAAATATTTATGTTAAGTAATTAGTATCATTAGAAAGATTTTGAAGTCTAGTTTTTTAACAAATTTATTTGGAGATATAAATGTTGCACATATTTTCTATAAACCTAGTCAAAATTAATAAAGTTTTACTGGCACGCTTCTTATAACGTCGTTCTTTTTTGGACGGAGAGAGTACTCTAGTGCTCCGGTAAAGCTCGACGGTAACAGCCTTACTAATCCAGTCAGTACGCTTACTCGGTCCACGGGGGTAGATTAGCTAGGTCTTCACCGAACCACGCACTTTGATAGCGGAATAGTTGGCTGTCGCTTGAACGCGCAAGTTTTCTCTACAAATCCCGATCGGTGCGTCACAGGGGAGCAAAAAATTTTGGTCGGTACGTATAGGCTAGGTTCTCGTTTAGTTTTCCAACTTTGTAGATGTAAAGTTGGAGAAAATTACTGTAGCTAATATTTTATTTGTATTTAATAAAAATTATTTAATTATGTTTAAAATATTCGTCTCGCAAAGTACAACCAAACTGTATAATTAGTTTTTGATTTTATCTATATTTACTACTCTATGCATATGCTGATATTTTAATGTAATAGAGAATCTTTTTTTTACAGTAAATTGGGGTATCAAATTCGAAGATCTAAGTGCTTATTATCGGGCAAGGACACCAGAATTTTTACTAGAAGTGGA
>JAKNSH010095881.1:0-11448 GCA_027790015.1 Cymbopogon flexuosus
GGCGCAGAGGCTAGGCGTCATCATGGCAATAGGCCTCGAGGGTGTCAGCCTACACATGCGGGATGCAGCAACATCATTACGGGCGTGCGGCTACAGGAACGACGCCTCAACCGGGCACATCGCCACCTCAACGTTACCGTACAAGCATCCTAGAAACCGCCATGTAAACCCTGTGTCACTCCTTCATCTATAAAAGGAGGCACCAGGGAGTAGTCTGGGGAGGGTTAGAGGAGAAAAAAGAGCTCACCACGCAACAACGCTTGTATTCACCCCTGTACAAGCACTTCGGTGCAAGATAACAAAGACCCCCTCCCCCCGCTGGACGTAGGGCTTTCTTTCGCCCGAACCAGGATAAATCTCGTGTTCTTCTTGCATCACCATCCGGATAAGGGAGCACGCGCACACAAATTTACTTGTTGGTATGGCCCCCCGTGGGGACGAGACGCCGACAGATAGTAAAAAGGTCACAGAACATCATATCGCCGCCTCCAAGGCCACCGTGCCTTTACTGGAAGGTAAGAGAAAAAAAAAACCTAAAGCACTCCAAGTCTCTAGGATACAAGGGCAAAACAACCCACTGAACTGAAGCTCTCAAGCTTTAAGGCATAAATAATCTCACATAGATGCACTATAATGTCTATCCTTGCCTTGGATATGATCTTTGCTTGAATGTCTTGATAGAGGGTAGATGGATAGAAACACTTGCTCTAAACTTGTAACAGCCTTGGGGAACTCCAACAAACTCAAGAAAGTGAGGCGGCTTCACACCGCCCTAAAAGAACCATTGGAAGAAGTCTACTAAGTTAAATTTTCTATGCATCGCCTAATGATCTACTATGCGTCGTGGTCTGTGACACGGCACCATTAAAGCTGGACGAAAAGCTTGCAGCTCGGTAGCTCGCTCGGCTCGGCTCATTAATGGCTCGGCTCGACTCGGTTCGTTTATATTTTTCAACGAGCTAAGCCAACACTTTAGCTCGTGTAGTTAATGAGCCAGCTCGCGAGCTAGCTTGTGTGCCTGACGAGCCAAAATTGTTGGCCTTAAAACTTTTATTAGTGTTATATGACTTAATATCTTACTACTTCACAATTTGTTGATAATTGGACTTTTGACTATAAACTTAAAATTAATATGACTCTATTTTTATTTTAATGTATATATATGATCAATAATAGATTATGGATATATCATATATGATATGAAGTATGAACCATATATGATATATGGTGTAGTATTATAATATAACGGTACATATTATTTTTTTTGATTTATTAAGGCTTACAAATTAACTAATTTATATTATTCTATTTAAACTTTACATAATACACATATTATATTTTTAATTTTAGTATTCCTGGCTCGCGAGCTTAACGAGCCAGCTCGAGCTTGTTATCGAGCCGAGCCGAGCTGGCCCTCTGGTTCGCTAAGATAACGAGCCGAGCCGAGCTAGCTCGTTACGAGCCGAGCCAAACGAGCCGAGCTGGCTCGTTAAGCCAGCTTTAGGCACCATGGTGTGCTATATTCCCTAGTTGATCATTGAATCTTGACTTGAATCTTCACTCGGTGACATTGGGTCCTCTTGTCAAATGAATCGTTTTATCCATTGTTGTCCACCATACAATGAGGTCAGAGTGTCATAAGATTTATGGAAAATTAAAATATCTATGAAAATTAAAGTATTTTTTGTATCTAAAAAAGTTTGATTTTAACGAAGGATAACTTAATTAGGCGTACCTGGAAAGGTGACACCGTGACAGGCAGTGCTGCTTCTGTCACTATCTAGAAACTGTACAACATCACTTTTTAGATTGTGCTTATACTAAATTTCTATGGCGCGTTGTATATATACTTTTCAGAATTTCACCTCCCTCGATCGAGATATGAATGACCTTTTCATTAGGTGGCCAAAAATAGCAAACAAAAAGAATAATTTATTGTTATTAACAACAGCCTTTGCTCTTTATTGGGCAATTTGGATAACAAGGAACAAGGTGGTTTTTGACAAATGCAAACAAAAATCTTTCTTCTAGGTTCTTTTTAAAGGAACGCACTAGTTTGGATAATGGCAAGACTGCAGTGGCATGATGATTAGCGGACCCAAGTTGGACAACATTTAGAGGCGACAACTCTATAATTTTTTAGTTCCTATGGATGGTTTGTCTACAAGACATATTGGTCATGTTTAATCGAAACCTTAATTTATTTTGGTTATCTGTGTTGGCAGGCTGTAAACTTGTTTTATTTGTAGTCCACGTTTGTGCCCTTGGCCCAATCTATGTAATAATTGGCCTGATTCTACCAGTTTGTGCCCTTGGGCGAATCTGTTAGCAAATAATGCAGATAAATATAAGGATTGAACACGAGATGATGTTTGTTAACGAGGTTCGGCGTACCTACATCCTCAGGGCATGATTATGGACGCTCCTCCCCAACAGCTTGAATAGCTGTCATGTTGTCTTATGGTTACAATAGGGATAGGGCTATATTTATAGCCTCTAGGATTGTCTCTCTTCCGCTAATTTTCAATACGGTACTAAACATATCCTAGCCCTCTAAAACAACTCGACTCAATGTAACCAACTAGTAAACATATTCGACACAACTCTAACAGAATCTATGTAATAATTGGCCTGATTATATCAGTTGATACATGAAAAGGGATATGAACTATCCATTTGCCATAGCTCTGACATTGATGATCGGACTTGATCTTCCAAGTCGTTAACTATGCCAGCTCTCTACTATGCACCAATGATTCGTTGGTTGATTCTTCTTTTCACCATATCACCCGGTGGGCATTGTCTTTCTGGTCAAATTACTGGACTCCACACACTAAGTCCTTGATGAAAGAGTATTACAACCTCAAGGCAACTTGTGGTATTGCCAGTTGCCAATCATAATCCCCATTGATATGTCGGTGACATGTTGGTTGAGGCTATATTCCAACCTTAGGCGAATCTACTTCACATACACACTTCACATAGTCTACTTCGCGTACACACTTTATATGTATGTTTCCCCCTTTGCTTTCGGTAGCTTACTTCTTCCTATCTTATAATAGTTCCAATAACCTCTTCATTGCAACTCTTTACACTATTGTCTATCTTCAAACCCATATGTAAATTTGAATAATCTTTTCTAAGCTGCCGGAAGCTTCACTGCGGGCATCTGATTGCTCAAGATTATATACATGCCATCTATAAGTAATCAATAAAGCTCCATCTTTTATTATAAAAAAACTTAAGCTTCGAGAAAGTGGAGATACGCTCTCTCCTTAGCAGCCCATTCTCGAGTCTCAGCATATACTAAGTCTTTGAAAATATGAACTGATTGTACGTATGATATAAGTTCGAAGAAGACCTTCCAGAGCTATGGCCTACATCACAGAAAGTTGACCCCAATGTTCTGTCGATCTTCTATCAGCTTTTTTCTACCCCACCTTGGCTTATTACATCTTTTCAGGTATGGTCACTCTCTGTCGATCGACTTGTCAACAAAGCATCCAGAAACTGTTGAACTAATTAAAATGACGGTTCGATTAGTGCACACCCTCGAAGAGTAAACCTTTGACGCGGATGTTGTATCTTTTTGATTTATGCGGAGGAAGCACCGTACAAATATTTGTGTTGAAACAAAAGTACCATACAAATACAATCCTCCACGTGCATGGCCAGGATTTATGCAGCTTTCCGATGTTTCCACATCCGCGTCATCTAGAGACCGACCACACTGGTGACTGGTGTACCTTACCTACGCAGAAAGCAAAGCGTTCGACCCAGGCCCGTTCTTTATTCAACGACATGCTCAGCGTCAGCGGCGAGGCCGGCCACAAAAACCATGACCAGCCATCACGGCACCTCTCTAAAGCAAGCATCTCATCACTCCCTCCACGACCACAAACACCTCAAGCTCACATACACTCCCATCTCCCCCTCTCTAGCTAGAGAGAGAGAGAGAGAGAGATGGGGTCCTCTCTCCCCCAATCGTCTGTCGCCATGGTCACCACCGCAGCAGCCCACGAGCAGCGCTACCACCTGACGTGCTGTGCCGACGACGACGACTACTACGAAGACGACGACTTCGAGTTCACGCCACTCCTCCTCAGGCCCCGGCGCCGGCGCATCAGCGCACGCACCGGGGAGCGTCCAAGAACCGTCGTCGTCCATGTCGCGGCCACTACGGCCGTCGCCACTCAGCCGAAGCCTCCCCAGCGCGCGCGCCGCGGAGCGCCAAGCGTCGTGCCGGCGGCGACGCCAAGGAAGCAGCAGCACGTGCGGTGGCACGACATGGCGTTCGGGTCCGTGCGCGTGCCGGCGGCCATGGACATGGGCGAGATCAGGAGGCGCCTGAGGGCGCGGCAGCAGCAGGCTCTGGCTGTGGCTGGCGGCGCCCGGAACGAGCAGCCGTCTTCCTCCGCCACGGGCGCGCGGTGGGCGCCGTGGAGGCTCATACGGTCGCTGAGCTGCAAGGGCGTCGAGGCCGTGGCGGCCGCCGCAGCGCCGGTCAGGCTGGTGTAGGTACGTAACGGAGCGAGCAAGGTGGACGCGCGGCAGGTGTTGGTGTTGGTGGCCGTCGAGAGGCGCTGGTGCAGGTGTGGCCCGTGAACGGCGAGATAAGTGCGGCGCCGGCCGGTGAGCCGGCGAGTAAGTACACGACGGTGGCTTCACGGGAGTGGCGGCAAGGTTGTTGGAAGTTGATCAAAGGCACAAGAGCAAAGCGCGCGGTGCCTATTAATGTTCAGCTTCCATGCATTTTCGTCGTGTTTCTTCTTTTCATATAATCTTTTTTTTTACCTCTTTCTTTCTGTTTGGTGTTTAATGTTAGGAGCCGTTGGATTACTTGTGTACTGTATTTACGAGGAGTAATCTCCTGCTGCTGCAATAAGCAGGGGTCGTCTTGGAGATCATGGTCAAGGTGCCTGATATCAAGATATTCATGAATAACGCCTCAAAAAAAAAGATATTCATGAATAAAATTATTATGTCATTACGTCGTGTTCAGATGCTTGTATATATATACTACTCAAAAAAGTACCCTGTCTAGTCACATGTACCAAAATACCTTTTTTCATAAGATAAGACTAAACCTTATTGGTAATCACAGTTCACAGGGCGTATGTTTGTATGCCTGCATATTATCAGCCTTCCCACTCTTTTTTTTTATGTCTCAGCTCTTCAAGTACAAATTGTACGCATTACACCATTCACACACACATCTTACTGCGTCATACATCTATACGAAAGAGGCTGCGCGTAGTTAAGAGGTATCTGAAGTCATCCGGGCTTTGCATGTGTTGGGCACGTCACCGTAACCATTGTGTGCGTCGCTATGAGACTCCAGATATTGGAGGAAAACCTGATGGAAATCATGTGCCGAGCAGCGCTTGAATACGTGACCGGTGCCTTCCGCAACGGGAGAACGAAGAATACGGTTGCATTCGTGCTCTGCTCATGCTGCCATTTTGATCATCGCTCTTAGGCCGGGCTTTGCATATGTAAGATGAGCCAATTAAGCTGCCCACGCGTCAGTCATAAATGGTAGTCAAGTTGCATCGGCTCCTTCAGATAACCAAACTCATCCTAGTTTTTTTGTCCCACTCATCTTGTATCCTCTTATCCAAATATATACAATATACGATATGATTCAACCTTTAGAATTGGACGTTTTGTTCTGTTGTTGGATACAAAAGCACGTGTCATTCTAATTTGCATGAGCATGGGTCATATGAGTCTATATCATAATTCATAAACGACAATGAGGAACCGTGAGGGAATGGTACAAAGTAAAAAAGATGGACCGGAATCACTTTGCTTTTTGTGGGTGCATGTAGATATAAATATCAAATTATACACTATAAATAGAGATATGGAATATAGATTAATAAGTATGGACGAAATATGCAAATCATCATGCATATATGGTTAGAATTTTTGTTGACGTTGGAGCATTGTTGTGTTTATTTGTTTTGTATGAGCATGGTGGCTAATCATGAGGCATCGAGGATTTGTACGTATGCAGGCGTGCCGCGCGTGCGTCTCGAGGAAAAGTCACAGCCGCCTACCGTAACTTTAATCAAGTCTTTAACGGAGATGAGAAAAGTCTCTCTAATCCAGAGAGTGAACCCCAGTAAGTAGCGGACCAGCCTCTACCTAGAGCGTTTGGTAAATAAATTAACAAATTGGGGGTAAGCCGTAAGGTTCTCGATGATTAGCAATATTTCTAGACTTTAATTAACTTCTCTTTTGACGCAAAGACTTAATTAAACTTCTTGTCTTACTCTAGGTCTTATTTGGTTATATTCATATTCACTTTAACCCACCTGTGTTAGGGTACCTTAAAATTAGAATTAACCAGTTTCTCCTTAATCCACTCGAACAAATGTGATTAAGATATATAGCCAAACAAATCCTTAAATTGTAACACATTTGGTACTTCTGAATATTGTGCAACTATCCTAGGACTAATTCTACAAATAAACACCTCCTTCTAAATTAGTTTTACCTAGAGTCAAACTTTTACGGTTTCAATGTATAGAAACACTACGCCAAAAATCTTAACTATAGCGGGCATTTTGAGTTTTCCGCGGTGGGCATCGGCGTTCGCTGCCGGTGCCATGCCATGGAAAATCCGGGCGGCACCACAGCGGGCAACATAAGATGCCCAATGCAGTGAATGGATTTACCGCATCGGGCATCTTATGTTGCCCGCTGCGGTTAATAATTTTAGATTAAAAAAATAAAAATTCTGGTTTGAAATCATATGCAGAATTTGAATTCTAATCATTTTCAGATTTCAGATATGAATTAGACATTCATTCATTTCTAGATTTCAGATATGAAAAAGACATTCATATATAAAGCATCTATACATAACACACAAGACAATATGTTGTTCTCCATCCATACATAACACAAGACAATATGTTGTTCTCCATACATCAAAACGACGACTTTGTTCGAGTTATATTTCAAAGTCTACCCAGTCAAAGTTTACAGGCTATTTGTAGTCAGTTGGACGCATCAATGTGTTCTATTTCCTTAGCCTCTTGTACTTGGATTCATAAGCCAAGGGACCATCCTCGTCGAAGAATGGTTGCCCCTCGAGTATACCAGAGCAAATTAAGCACGGCCCGCGGACCCCGACCCGAGCCCGATGGGTTTTAGCCCGCCCACGAACTTTAATGGATAGGGCCTGGATAGAGATTTTGAAGCCCGGTGAAAAAATTAGGCCCGAACCCGACGTGGCCTGCTGTTTTTAGCTATTTTACACTATAAAATGTGTGGGTGGCCCGGTCCGAGCCCGACCCAAAAAATAAGGCCCGACTTGGCCCGTGGGACGGTCATGGGCAAGAATTTTTCGGTCCAAAATAACAGAGAATTTTCCACAAAATGCTCAGGTATACCCTCGAGCACACATTTCTCCATGATGAACTTGCAGATGTCCGCCTTGACATGCCTGAAGCATTTCTTGACCTCTTACATCTCTTCCCAATATTTGATTCCTTCCTTGAGCTTCTTCCATCTTTGGATGTACTCCTTGCACTCCCTCAGGTGTACATGCCACGTGACTTCGATCCAATATGTAGTTTAGCGCACTGCACGATCGATACACAAAGCTTTAGAAGAACATATCAAACTTTATCAAATGAAAAGTTGACCAAAAACACTTTTGTAGATCTTGATAAGTTTAGCAAACTTGGTATTGATGACTTTTGTAGCTGAAACATTCTAGGTCTTCAAATACTAGAGTCAAAGTGTCTTTTTTTTTTAAATTCAAAGTTTGACTTGGTCAAATGAGAGACTAAATGACCTCATATGAAAAACTTTTGAATACCAAATTTGTCAAACTCATCAAGATGTACAAACTTTACATAGGTCATTTTTTCATTTGAGAAACTGTTAGGAATTTAGAACTAAAATTCAAAGCTTGACTTGGTGAAGCATTTACCGTAGCGGGCAACATAAGGTATACGCTGCGGTAAATCGCCATTAACTGCAGTGGGCAACACAAAACGCCCGCTGCAGTAAATCCATTTACTGTAGCGGGCAACATAAGCCGCCCGCTGAGGTTAATTAATGGCAATTTACCACAGCAGGCTATTTACGTTGCCCGCTGCAGTAAATATACTACCGCAGCAGCCGGCCACCGAACTACCGCAGTGGGCAACCGAGGCACCCGCTACGGGGCTGGTTTTAACCACGCTGTGGAAGTTCATTTGTGGTGTAGTGAAAAATACACTTGTATCAAAGCATTTCCATTAATTTTCCAAAAAAATATGTATGTATTGATAGCAAATAAGTTATTTTTTGGACAACAAGCGAATAAGCTATTTGAACTTGTAGATATATGTTAATATGTTTTCTAATGAACTTTGTCCAAGGTTTATCCAAGTTTTAACTTTCAATAAAATCTAAAGTGAACAATAATTTGAAACAGAGAACCACATAATATGATTTCGTATTTTGCTAATGCATAAATGCTCATGATATATCATGTATTGGTACTGTGGCATTTAGCAGTAATATGGATATGACTCGTGACAACATTTCAGGTTTTTTTGTGGGTTTACTCCGTTTTCTTTTGTCGATGGTAGAGTAATGCGCATCAACATCTCGAGCTAACTTCATATGGTAGCAAAAAAAGAGAGAAGTGATTAGAGAAAAAAGAAAAAGCCAAAATGTTAGTGGATGGAAAGAATGAAAAAATGGTAAAGTGGATCCAAAGCTGCGGTGAAAGTGAAACCAATCAATTGTTTTATCTACACCAGCATGTTTTCCAAACCGTTGGTGCTACTGCCCTACTCGATTTTGTCCTCCTTAGCAAGCGAAGTGACTCAGGTGTCATGTCCTTTCACTTTTGAGATATGTTAATCCTTTGCATGAAAGTCTCAGTGTTTCAACAGTTGCATTTTTTTTACCTCATATATGCATCGAAATTTATGCCTCAAGGATGTTGAGAGTGTATATATACGATACTGAACACAATCAAGTGTTCCAAATATTTTTGTGTTTTCAGTTACATTGTAATGAGGCATGCTCACCATGTAATTAAGTTACTGCCAATCTTTAGAGCAATGCTTTTAGAATTACTACTATCTAAAAGATTTGTAGGAACAACTTGACCAATTGCCAGTACCTGTTGGTCTCTTCAAATCAATGACCACTTCTACAGATCAACTTATAAGGCTGGAAACAAGAGCCGCTCCTATAAATTAATTTCTAGAAGTGGCTTGAAATTGAAATACATCTTCATCGAAAAATCATTTTCTAGAAATCACAACTCATACTAAAAAACAACAATTTTGTTAATCTAGCTACGAACCCACCACCAGTATGTAACGTTTGATCGTTATGGGTCACAAGGCACATAATTTCTTGTGCACATCATGTGCCCAATGAGATTGGCTATGTCAATGGGCAATATTGCAGCGGCATGAAGATCTCAAGGATCAAATGATATCGGTGGCACAACACCTAGAGACGTTGGCAAACGGTTGGCTTTCACAGAGACATGTCGGTTTTGTTTAGTCAAGAACTTTGTGTCAGGTCGGTTATCCGTGTGTGGGACACGTGTGTTGTGTCCATCAGGTCTGTAATAATTGGTCTGATTCTATCCTTGGATAGATGAAGCCGGATATTTTATCCTTTATCTAAAAAAATACGCCAATGAGATTCAAACCATCAATCTCAAGTCTCACACAAAGCCCTGTAGCTAATCTACCTTAAAGTACCTAGTAATTGAAATGCAAATACATTTACTTTTGTATTCACTTTACTAGCTAGGTTTTAAATAAATGTTTTAGGCACTAAAAGAACTCAAATAAAAATGGTTTCAACCGGAAAGTTGTAGATATCACTAGTACAACTTTCGGTTTCTCATTTATGCATCTTTTTTTTTAAAAAACATTTTGAGTTTCAAAATGTGAGAAATACAAATAGAATTTTCCTTAGATAAATGATTTTAAATAAAAAAATTATCAACTACAAATTTGCATAGCTCTTTGAGATCTACAACTTTGGTTTTTAATGTTTCTCTGTCAGCCGTGATCGTTTAAAAAAATATTGAAATGTGAGGAGTTCAAATTCAATTTTGGGACCACATATTATTTCAAAAGAAAAAGTTATCAATTAAAATATTTTACATGTTTTCAAGATCTATAACTTTGTTTGGTGTTATTTGTTCATCTAGGGACCTTTTAAAAATTTTAAATTTTAAATGTGAGAACTTTAAACAGAAAATATTGTCAACTACAAAGTTTTAGATCCATTCGTGTCACCTATGTATACATCCGACTTTGTTTGAAAACTCTATAAAGTTTATTGCGCTGTACTTAAAATCATTTTTATTTATTGGGCTGCCAAAATACATCCAATGCTTAAAAATCATTTTACGGTAGTAAAGAATATATAGTGTAATAAAAAATGTGGTGTTATATCCTATCTAATAACACTGTTTTTTTATTAGCATATAAAATGACATATATAATTAACCTGAACCACCTATATGTCAGAACTGTAGTTACAATGTTTTTACAAGATACCCACTTTTCTGTTTTTTTTTCCCGTCTGGGAGAACGCTAGCTGAACGATTGCCATGAGTTTGTGGGCTTTTAAATTATTTGAATTTTTCTAAATAATTGGAGTAAAAACCTGTTAACACATCACACAATACTACGAGAGTTTTAAAGGCGCTATCTTTATTTCGATGGTGGCTTCATAAAACCGCCTCTAAAGGTGCCTCTAAGGAGCATCTATAAAAATCGATGTTTATAGAGTCAGTTGGCCTTGTCACCTGTTTCTGAAATTGATATTAATTTTTTAGAGACAGAGACTAGCCTTGTTTATAAATCAATTTCACAAGCGAGTAGGGTTAAAGAAAATTGAAAATTTCTGGGCCCAAGCGCATAAAGAAGAAATGTGACTGCAGGCTCACCACTACTTTGCCGTCTGTCGACTACGGTCACTACGGTCGTGGAAAACGTAAGGATTTAGAAATGGCAGCATGACATCTCCCAAGGAGTGATGATCTCCAATTGTGTGTGTGTGTGTGTGTGCGCGTGTGTGTACTGTATAGTATTTCTATATATCGACAACAGGACAAGCAACAGTGCAGGGGTATTACCAAAAAAAAAAAAAAAAAAAAATCAGTACAGGGAGACCAAAAAGGAGAAATTCTTCCTCGCTTGCTCGATCGATATTCGCTCGGTCTCGACAGGGGCCTTCGACCAGTCTCGTCACCAACGATCTTGGATCGCCGGAGTTGTCCCTTGCAGTTAACGGCATGCTAGCGACGGTGACACTCGTACAGTGTTGTCTCGGCCGGTGTGGAAGGACACCATTGACTACACGAGCGGGAAAGCGACACCTCAGAGCAGCAGCTGACCTCAAAGTTGCGACGCATCGAATTTGTTTTTGTCCAACGGATGCTTGCGTATGACCTATATCTAC